>MU223187.1:3780171-3793337 GCA_018584345.1 Thuja plicata | reverse complement strand
TCTTAACCCTATGTCTTTGGATTAATACCTCTATATGCAAGGGTAAGTTTTGAGGATGTGTGATAGACATGTCATCTTGCTCCAAAAAGGAAAGGCAATGAGGGGCTATGAGGTGTCCTACCATGTTTTGAAATTTGTCTTCCTCCAAGTTTATCGGGACCGTGGTCTCACATAAGGCCTTTTCTAGAATCTCTTTGTGATTAGGAGATAGTTTTAGCAATTCCAAAATTGATATTTTGGTGGGAGTCTTTTGTAACTAGTCCACCAAACTATAAGGCTTTGTGGTGGGTGGTGTTTGTTTAGCCACAATGGTTGGTGCCTTGGGACCAATAGTAATAGGAGTAACTCCTTGTAAGGTAACCTTTGAGGCTTGCCCCCTTATGATGGCATTAGCAGACCCTTGAATATGTTGGTCTTTAATCACAACAACATTGATGGTATTGTCATAAGTATGGGCAAAGTTGACATTATGACTATTTTTTACATTATTTGCATTGTTTCCTCCATTGTTGGAATCAGAAGATTCTCCCTTTTCTTTCTTATAGAAAGGAGTCTTAAAGGCTGTGTGATCTTCATTATTTTGAGGTCCATCCACCTTTAACACACCATTGCCTATGAGATCTTGTACCACATGTTTGAGACGTAGGCAATTGTTGGTCTTATGTCCCCTATTTCGATAATAGTCACAATGGTTGTTCTCATTCCACCAGTTTGGCTTGATGTGTGGTTCGTAGGGTTGATCCTTTGGTAAATCGATAAGCTTATTTGAAATAAGTATCCTTAATGCATTTTCCAATGGTTTACCCAAAGTAGTGAATGTCCTCTTGAGTGTAGGTGCAAAGAATGGTTTAGGCTTGGAAGCCCCTTGATTATTTCCAAAGTTGTTATTAGTGTTGTTGTTAAAGGGAAATTTGGGTGCTTGATTCATGTTATTGGCTTGAGCTGAGTTTCTAGTGAGGTTGAAATGGATAGCTTTTAAAGTATTATCCTCCACCACTCCATCATTAACCACTCCTTTATTTTTGTTGTTATTCCTTTTCCAATATCAGCTGTTATTATTGTTGTTGTTGTTGTTGTTGTTGTTGTTATTGCATTTTTTATTGTTGTTGGAGTTATTGTTGTTGTTGTTATTTTTGTTATCTTTGTAGAGTTTAATTTCTCCACTTTTCACCAATACCTCTTCAGTTGTCACTCCATTCTCAATTAAGTCTTGGAATGACCTAGGGCATTGTAGCCTTAATCGATAGTTCATTTCATGATTCAGGTTGTTCACAAAGATATCCATCTTTTCCTTTTCAGGTACACTTTGAGGGTATCTAGCAAATACTGCCCTCCATTGTTGTAGGAAAAGTAGGAAACCCTCTCCATATTTTTGTTTGGTATTCCATAGATTTAGCATTGTAACCTCGTGTTTGATGTTATAAGAATAGTGGGTTACAAATTTCGAGGCCAATTCCTCAAAGGTCCTAATACCAGAGGGTAATTTTGAGAACCACTCCATTGCCATGCCTCCCAAATTTCTAGGGAATAACCTCATGAGGTAAGTTGTGTCATGGATGAACTCTAGACTTAGGGCACAAAATTCCCTTAAGTGATCTTGGGGATCAGATGTTCATTCATATTTATCATATTTTGGATAAATAGCATTTGTTGGAAATGGTATCATGACTAAGGACTTGTCTAAAGGAAAAGGACACAGGACTTCAATAGAAAAAGGTTTAGGAGTCCCACCTTGTCTCAATGTGTCCAATTGTAGTTGAAAAATCTGGAATTATTTCTTCATGATATCAATGGGGTTAGCCTCTACTTCTTCTTTCTTGACTTTGGCAAAATCATAATCATGTGGAAGTTTGAGACCCATTTGCGCTAGGTCTAGGAAGTACTTCTCTTTGTCCTTCTCCAATACTTTGTCCATAAGTTTCATAAAGAAAGGGCTTTGTGTAGCCTCAGTAACCTTTTCATCAGTTAGCTCTTCCTCATTTGGGTCCATATTGCCCCCATTGTTGGTGTTATTTATCCCTTGATTATTAGGGTCTATGTTTGTCCCTCCATTGATATTGGTGTTGGATCCTTTTTCGTTAGGATAAATATTTCCTTGTTTGGTTAAATCCTTGTTCACATGATTAATTTGATCAGGAGCTACATGACAAAATGGAAAAGACATCCTCGGTTCTATTTCCTTGATGGTTTCATGTATAGGATTCACAAAAAAGGGATCACCTGGGAAGGGACACTCTTGTCTCAAATAAGACCCGTCTGATTGTAGGGTAGATTTTATGTAATGGGATCAAGTGAAAACCAACATTAACATATGTAAAAATGAGGATCTTAGGTTTTCAAACTTGTTCAATGACCAATCTGTGTATGAATTTGTCAAATGCCCAGAAATGGAGGATTATGATCAAGACAGGTATTCTCAATGATAGAACGTCCAAAAGGGTATCCAAAAATCAAATTTTCTTTTTCTTAAACTTTTGACAGATACCCACTGTTTGCCTTTTAATATTTCCAGGCAGCTCTTACCTATGTGTAGGTGGCATTTTACTGATGATATGCGATAACTAGAAAATCTCTACGCGGCACTCTATAGTTGGTAGGCGACATTTCTCTGTTATTAGGCATTTTTAAAATATTGTTACACGGCTCTTTCCAGTTAACACATGGTTGTTGGATGTTATCATGTGGTGTTTTGTGTTTAATAGGCGGCCCAGCTTTATTTTTAAGTGGCTCTTCAATGATTATATGTGGTGTTTTGCTGATCAGAACTGATTTTTTCAATTTTAATAGTGTTTTCAAAGTTTAAAATTTTAATGTCTATGATCAGATTTATCAAACAGTATTCTTCCATGAAAATGAAATACAAACTCAGCACACACGTAAGATTTGCATCATGTCCCTAAAAACCACACTAAAAGTGTATGTTCTCAGATGTCTCAACATGTTTGTAAAAGAATATCTTCCAATCAATCTAGCTTAGCCTCAACAAAGTTGGCTTTTAAACATGGCTCTACAAAGGTAGGTCTACTATTTTACAAGATCTCAACCTATTCTGGTCTAAACCTTGACAAGATCCTTTACCCCTTTGAGGGCTTCCCAAATGCACAAAAGTACAATTTTGTGCATTCCTAAAGGACTACTAGAGGAAGTGAGGATGGCTTGCACAAGTTTTAGTCACTTTCTGATTAAGGAAAAGTACATTATTTATAGTGGGTCAGATGATATTGCGGTAGAAGCAAATATCTCCCACTTTGTGTCATTCCCTCTCACTGTCCTTGTAAGGCAATTCTCGAGAGGCAGGGCCTTTAAAGCTCTATTTAGCTAGCATGTTCATAAAAGTGGGAATTGAACCCGGTCCAACAAGTTTGGGAATTTGATTCACTCAAAGAGTGAAGAGCATATCCCTATTGTCTTCCTTTTGTTCCAAACACTTTAAACAATTTTGTTCATTTTCAACCCCGTAACAAGGAGGTTCTTAGAATGAAAATGTGTGGTTCAATTTGCCTATCCTTCTCTTTCTACCAAATTGGCTTTGCACATTTGGCTTTTTGATTCACTTCAAAATGTGAAGAGTATATGCCTAATTCTTGTTCAATTTGGATGAAATAAAGGATATTCTATTTATGCTAGATTTAAAGAAAGCTACAATTTAATCAAATGCAAGCTTGATGAGAGAAATACCTGATTTCAAAGCTAGCAAAGGGCTAGGCGCATTTTTGAGTATTTTGGCTTGTTTTTACTCACCTAGTGGCGATTGTTCCCACTCCATCTCCTCCAACAAAGTTAGTCAATACAAAGCACAGCAAAGTGAAGAAAACTTGAAAACCTTAAAAGACACAAAAACCTCCTAAAAGCTCTTTCAAATGAATGATTTATCGATTAAAGCTTTTAAAGAAAGTAAGGATGCAAATTATATGCAAAGAACACCTTAATATAATGATCATATAGATGCTCTTCCTCAAAGAAACTCTCTAATAAAGTTGCATTATGAATCTCTTTATCATTTGTGGTTTTAGCTCTTACCTCCTTGCTAGGCCTTGAGATTCGCTTCTCTGGTTTCTGCACCTTTGGGTGGTTTTTCATCTATAGAACAAGAAAACACAGAGAATTATAAAAGTGACAGAATTAACCAAAAACTAATTTAAAGAAAAATTTTCTACGCAGCATTTTACAGCTAAACAGTGGCTACAAAATGTTATTAAGTGTAACTTTAATCTTTAGATGCGGCTTTTATCTTTTACTACGCGGCGCTTAAAATATCACAGGTGGAAAAATAAACATAACAAGCGGCACAAAAAGTATAAAGAGTGGTAAAAAATTGCTGATAAGCGGCTGTTGAAAGTTCACAGGTGGTGCACTTTATCTGATAGGTTGCATGATTTATCTAGCAGGCGATCCAATTTATCTCCCACATGGCAGTAGAAAGAAAGACGGAGATGATTCACACTTTTCAGGTGGCATTTTGGTGTTCGTAGGTGGCTCTTTGCATCGTATACGTGGCTCTTCTCCTATTTTCTACAAGAAAAATAGCAAGAACAAAGAAAACAAACCAAATAATATGATAAAATGTCAATACAGAGGCTTAGAGCCCCACGGTGGGTGCCATTATGTGTGTAAGAAAATACACCTTCATGAAATTAAGAATGAAAGCAACAATTCTATGGAAAGATAAACAAGTTAATCTAAGAATTAAAGCTAAAAAATTTATATCATCTCATGGTTCTCTATCCAAGCTTTGTTAAGAGAGCTCTCTGGCTTAATCTCTCTCAAGGACAATCCTAGAATGAGATATGTATGAAATTTAAATGCTCAAATCTAGCTAGAATGCTAAAAATGCTCAAAAATGCTCCAAGATCAAAAGAGAAAATAGCAAATGCTCCTAAACATGATATGATAAATAAAATGCAAATGCTAAAACTCTCTCCAAAGCTCTCAAATGCTCCTCAATATGACTATAATAAGGATGCTTTTGCTCTTGAATTCTTGGATCCCAAACACAAAGGAAATTGCTTGTCTTTATAGAATTTTCCCAAGGGTAGGGGGTAGAGTGAGTTGATCATGATCAAAGCTTGGTTAAGTCAAAAGCTTTGAGGTGTTTTGAAAATGGAGGGAAAGTTGGTTGGTTGTCTCAAAGGATTAGGAATTAAATAACTCCATCATTTAATTAAATTAGCCATGGAAGGGTGATTGGGTTAGATTTGATCCTTTTTGATTTGAACTATACAATTGAAAAATCAATCGCATTATTTGATTAATCCCTTTAGGCTTGAATTTAATTACTTGATTTCATGATTATATGATCATTTAATTTGATTTGAATTTTGTCCATTTGATTTGATAAATGTCCATTTGATTTGCATTGAGATGATATTATGAAGCATTTGGCTGAGATTTATAGTTTGGAATGCTTGAGATACACCTGGTAAATTTTAGGTGTCTACAGGTAATATACCTACTGTAAAATACTTTAGAATCTTTGGAAGCAAGTGCTACATCAAGAGGGATGACAACATTGGCAAGTTTGATGCTAGAAACGATGAAGGTATTTTTCTTGTTTACTGTACTAAAAGAAAAGCCTATAGATGTTTTAATCTAAGATTAAAAAAGATCATTGAATGTACTCATGTGAAGATTGATGAGAATTTTATGATTCAAGAAAGATACTATGAATGTGCTCCCATGATTGAAGATGAACCCAGACCCATAAATAAAGACATAGCTATTGAAGAAATGTTTGACTGTATTGATGTTTCATGCAACAATCCTAACCCAAGTGAAGAAGAATCATAGATTACAGATGAAAGTGTCACTCCTAAGAACTCAAAATACACTTCCAAATACCACTATAAGGAAGATATCATTGGAGATCATAGCGCTAAAGTCTTGAAAAGATCTAGAGCAAAAGGTTCAACCACTGATGAAGAGGTATGCTTACTTTCTCAGATTGAACCCTTAAGTGTTGAAGATGCGTGCAAAGATTCAGATTGGAAAAGTGCTATGCAAGAATAATTGGATAAAATAATAAAGAATGAAACATGGGAAATGGTCCCTATACCTCATGAAAAAAATGTGATTGGAACAAAGTGGATATTCAAGAACAAGATGAATGAAGAAGGCATAGTGGTAAGAAACAAAGCAAGATTAATATCTAAAGGATATGCACAAAGAGAAGGAATATATTACACTGATACATTTGTCCCTATGAGAAGACTGGAAGATATCAAATTGGTTTTGGCCTATGCAACATTCAAGAACTGTATGGTATATCAAGTGGATGTTAAGTCACCCTTCTTAAATGGTGACTTGAAGGAAGAAGTCTACATAGAGCAGCCTAAAAGATTCAATCTCTCAGACAAACCAGACATGGTATGCAGATTAAAGAATGCACTTTATGGACTTAAACATGCCCCAAGAGCTTGGTATGAGAGACTTGATGGTTACCTAAAAAAGATAGGATTTAGAAAAGGAGCAGCAGACTGTAACTTATTCATAAGAGAGATAGATGAAGGATTACTACTCGTTGCTATTTTTGTTGATGACATTATCTTTGGAGGTAATGACAAACTAAGTGCAGAATTCTCCAAGTAGATGAAAAGTGAATTCAAAATGAGCATGATTGGACCTATTAAATATTTCTTGGGATTGAATGTAATACAAAATGACAAAGGCATATTTATAAATCAATCTAAGTATGTGAAGGAAATATTGAAGACTTTCAAAATGGAAGATTTCAAACTAGTAAGCACCCCCATGATAACAGGAAGAAATATTTCTAAAGATGATGATTCCACATTAGTTGACAAGACACTATACAAGTCTATGATTGGAAAACTCATATATCTTACTCAATCTAGACCAAACATTTCCAATGCATTTGGCATTGTAGGAAGATTTGCAGCTGAACCTAAAAAAAATCATATAATGACAATAAAAATAATATTCAGATACCTAAAGGGGACTATAGAAAATGGTTTATGGTATCCTAACTCAGAGAACATACAACTTCATGTGTGTACAAATGCAGATTGGGCAGGTTGTGTTGATGACAGAAAGAGAACATCAAGAGGAGTAGTATTTCTTGGAAACAGGTTGGTCACTTGGACAAGCAAAAAGTAGAATTGTATATCATAGTCGACAGTAGAAGCTAAGTATGTTGCAACAGCAGTGAATTATTCAACAATGGTTTGGATCAAATAGATGATTAAAGACTTTGGTATTCAGATTTATTATCCTACTATTATTCACTGTGATAACACTAGCACTATCAATATGTCAAATAACCCTATGATGCATGCAAAGACAAAACACATTGATATCAAATATCACTTTCTAAGAGAAAAAGTTGCAGACAAAGAAGTAAAGTTGGATTATGTGAGCACTAAAGAAAAACTAGCAGATATTTTTACAAAGCCTCTATCAAAATATACTTTTTAGTATCTCAGGGAGAAGCTAGGAGTAATTCCCTTTCCTGAGTTTGATTAGAATTTTCATCAAGAACATCATTCCTTGGTGACTGATGAATGGTTGACAAATATACTTCTCGAGTAGTACCTATGCTTAATGGTGTTTGAGAACCTTTTCCATTGATGTCAAAGGGGGAGTATATAGTAAGGGGGAGCATATACTCTGGGGGAGTATACAATCAGAAGAGTAGTAGTAGTGAAGAGGAACTTTTGATGAGGATATTGAGAAGATTGTAAAAAGAAGGAAGACACTTTGAGTTGATGATATCATATGTTTCCATCAATGTCAAAGGGGGATATTGTTGGAGATTTGGCTCTATGCAAATAGTTGTTTGTATGTTTGTCATTGATGACAACATATAATATACAATAGGTATCTTGTATGAAATTATCAGTACAAATGTTTTGGATCTATGCGTGTTTATTTCTATGGTGTATACTTGTTTTAGATGCTATGTTCATTCACACCGAGTCAGATATGCAGTTACAGTTGAGTTACGATTAATCAGTTATGGCAGTTATAGTTTTTGGAGTTTATCTGTTAAGAGCCAACGTAAATACAATGTCTCTTGAGTTACACCTATCTTTGGGATATGCATGTTTGTATTCATTTTTAGTTATGAGTTAAAGATAATTATCCAAAGGTGCTAAATGTGTTTCAACAGAATGATGATGTTGGAGTTAATTTGGTGAAGCCGAATTTGTGAAGCATTGCGTCTATTTAGTTTGAGTTGCATGGTCCTAATTTTGATTGTGTTCTTGGTTGAGCCGACAAGGAAGTTGATGAAGTGTTTCTAGATACTTTCGTGACCTTATCATTGGTGAAGAAACATATAGAAGTTCAAATATGTATCCTAAGTGTGGAGAAATGAAGTGAAAAATTAAAGATAGAGAAGATTAGAAAGTCAAACAGAATAAGTTGAAAGATCTATGTGAAGAAATAGAAGTAGATTGAAATTCATTAGAACTGATCAAGACAGCAGGTCTACTCAAATAGTTCATTTACCAAATATAGTCTATATCTGTTCTTCTGAAGGTTGCAGCCTTCATCATTTTAGAAGTGAGCTACTAGATAGTGAGTCCTCACCCCTAATAGGGTCCGACCTTTAACCAGGTCTCTGTACTTCTTACTTTGTAAAGATCAACTCCCAACAAGGTTGTAAGATTCCCACCAGGGTTTTTACCTATTTGGTTTCCCCATAACCAAAATTGTGGAGTACTCTATTGTGTTATCTGAATGTGCATTTACTTTATATAAAATTACATTTAAGAAAGAGAAAAGAATTAAATTAACTGATAACTGATTCATCCCCCCTCTCAGTTATCATTTGGGACTATTCCAATATATATATATATGTGTGTGTGTGTGTGTGTATATATATATATATATATATGTATACATATATATGTATATATATATATATATATACATATATATATATATATCTATATATATATGTATATATATGTACATGTATATGTTCGTGTGTGTGTGTGTGTGTATATATATATATATGTTTGTGTGTGTGTGTGTGTGTGTGTGTGTGTGTATATATATAGTGCAAACAATGATATGGGTCGAGACATCATGTGGATCTCACTAGGTGAGTAACTGCGACTTCACCTCTAGTCATACAAGAAAATCATAGATACAAGCACATATGTAAGCACCCAATATACAAGGCATTATTAATGAAATACAAAGTAAGGGTTAGATGGATCATGAGCAGGTATTTTACTTATTTCTACATCAGGTGTCACATTTAAGTACTCCTTTTTGCTTATTTTTGAGTGCACAAATAATGTTGTTGAATATGAGGCACTCGTATTAGGGCTTGAAGTGGTTGCGATTCATAAGATTAAAATGTAGAGGGTTTTTGGGATTTAGAGTTCATTGTTTCACAGGTTTGATCTTTGTATAGTTGAAAAAATAAAGGATTGAAATAGTGCAAGCATGAAATATGGGATAAACTCGAGTATTTTGATGTCTTTTCAATTCAGTGGGTAGAAAGGTCAAAAAATATTATGGCTAATTTTATAGGAAATTTTTCTTTGAAATAAATTTATTTAACATTGACTGGAGTTTCCCCAATAGAAACAAAGTCAAGGCCTTCCATTCCTGACAATTTTTATAATTGGCAAGTGTTTCAAGATGATAGAGATATTCTAAATTTCATTCAATGTGTTGATAATTATTATGGAAATGGATTGATTGTAATTAATTGATAGAAGTGGTAGATGAAAAAGAGATGATATATGGAAAATAATTTGTTCAGTTAAATACAAATAAAATTCCACAAGGTCTGGTAGAGTTAGAAGGTATTTTTAATTATGATAATAGTATCTCTCACCAGAAATCTTTTGACAAGTTGGAAGATTAGTAAGAAATTAACTTAAGGTCTGAATCTGCTCCTAAGATGGTATATTGTGAAACAAATTCACTCCTCATATCAAAACAAATTTGATAAATTTACTAAAAAAGTACAAGTATGTTTTTTCTTGGTCTTATAAGGATCTAAAATCATATAGGGGGGATTTGTTTCAACATGAGATTCTCCTGAAGCCTGAAGCCAAACATTTTAGGAAAAAATAGAGACCCAATAATCCAACTTTGGCCCAAAAATGCAGCGAGAATTGATTAGAATTAGAGAGGTTGAAATCATTAAACTTATCACACATTCCTCTTGGGTTTGTAACTTAGTGCCAGTAAGAAAAAAAAATGGAGATATCAGACTCTATGTGGATTTTAGAAATTTGAATGTCACTTGTTTAAAGGATAATTATTCTTTCCCCAATATGGAATAAATTCTTTTGGTGCAGGAGCCCCATCAAATCCATCAAGATCAAGCACACCAGTAGATACAAAATAAAAGGGTTACATTACTGATTCGATCTAGGATCCAAAGTTTTTCAATAAGTCCTACTTGTAAGACAAGGACACACTATGTATTGTTATAAGCCTAAGTTGTCTACATTAGTCTATTTTGGACTAATTTTGAGTAGGATGGTTTAGAGTAGTCTAGGACACTTAATGAAGGTTCAAAATGTTCAAATAACCTCTTTAATTTCTTTGGTAGAGTCTAGGAGTCAAACTATGCAAGGATTAGTACAATTGAATACTTTTGTCAAAAGTTGTCAATGTTGTCAATATTGCATAATGTAACTTTTGGTTGAAAATTTGCAACTTTTGAATCCCAAAATTCACAAACACCTTTGTCAGTTGTAACTATTTTTCAAATGTATTTGAAGTTTGAAAAACCTTACTCCAAGGTTGGAGGGAATCGATTATAGAATTTCATCTTTCTGATCAATAAAATCAACCAATTTGTCTATATTTTTTACTGTATTCTGAGTTGTATGGATTGGTACGGCTGCAAATGCACCATTTAAGGACATCAAAAGTTGGAATAGAGTCTTACTTGATTTTTTTATCTGGTTTGGAGTCTTGAACTATAGGGGATCAAAATATAGAGAATTGTGATTGCCCATTAGTCACAGAGAGGCCCTACTAAGGGTTTCAAGAGAAAAATCCTCTTCCAAGAGATTCCACCATGGGAAAATCCTAAGCCTTAGTGGAAAGAAGGGATTGATGATGTGTTATAATATTTATGTGGTCTCAGATCAGAAGGGGGTCACTTGAGAGAGGAATGAATAAACCCTCTGGACAGGCATCTCAATGTGACTGTCCAGAGTTTGGTATTTGATGCACAACTTGGCCAAGGGGTGGAATGAAGACTTGAAAACAAGGATTTAGAGGTTTATAGTGATCCTACACATTTTACAATAGTTTTGGTTTTCACGTGGAACCATTTTAAGTCACTTTCTTTTTTAATAGAGACCTAATTTTAAATTAGGCCTAGGAGAGATTTGTGTGCTCAAGGAGTTGGGTGATTATTCATAAGCCCTATCTTGGGGGATATTGTGGGTGAGTGGTTTGGAACATTTGAGGGTGATTGAGACTTATATTTTTGGACTTCCAAGTAATTTTCTAATCAAAATCCATTTTTGTTCCTTGTAGCCCTTTGTAGTCTTTGATAACTTGAACGTGTCTTGTGAATGTATGGGTGTGGGATTTTTCTTTCATAGCATCTAAAGAAAGTGTATAGCATTTGTGGAACCTTGTTCCATCCCTTAAATTATGGGTTCTAGTTGTGTCTCTATAGTTCCCTAAGGGTATTTATGACTATTGAAAGGATCTAGTCTTGTATGTGTGGGTTTTAGAAACTTTGTCAGATCCCTAGATTGTGTGGTTGTTGGGTAAGGTATTGAACCTTTTTGTGGTCCTTTCATATAGTTTGGTGCTCTTCTCCAAGTGGTATTAGAGAAACTAGTAGATCTTTGGAGGAAGACAAGTTGAAAACATGTTAGATGGGGGATAAGACATTAAACTACCAAACAAAATGACAAATGCATAACTACTGAGAGTAGTGAAAGAACATGAAGCAAAAAGGAAGTGGATGAGGCAAGAAATGGAGAAGCTTAAGGAACAAGTCAAGAAAGGGAGTAGTGGAAAATTTGGACTTGAAGATGAGGGGAGTGATGAAGAAACCCCTTGGCAGGAGGAAGAAGTGATCCATGTCGACCAAAGGCTACTTGTGAAGACTTTACAGTCTATGGAAAGAAGAACCATGGAAACTAAGCTTGATCTACCTATCTACATTGGGAAGATGGATCCAGAAGAATTCATGGATTGGGTTGATGCACTCACTAGTTTCTTTGACTGTGAGGAGATACCAAAGCATCGAAGAGTAAAAATAACAAAGTCCAAGTTGAAGGGATCTTCCCTAACTTGGTGGAATTTCACTCAAGAAGAAAGGGTGAAGATGGATAAGATGGTGGCCTTGGTGAAGGAGGATTTTGTGCTAGAATATTATGAAGTTCAACTTCATAAGAAAAGACAAAGTCAGAGAAAAAAGGAGATGGATGTCTCCAGGTATACAAAATAATTCCATAGGTTCTCAATGAAGTTGAAGATGGTGGAATGAGAGAGTGTTAAGCTTTCAAGATACATGCAAGGACTAAGGATAAATATCCAAGATGAGTTAAGTTTATGTTCTCCTACAACTGTCCAAAAATGCTATCAACTAGCATTGAAGGTGGAAGAAAATCTCCCAATAAAGAAAGAATAGAGTGGGAGAGGAAGACACAAGAGAGATTTTGGCAATAGAGGAAGAGGAACAAGTAGTGGGAGAGGAGAAAATCCTAGAAACTTTGGGGAAACTAGTCAAGAGAACATTTTTGGAGAAATTAGTTCTAGAGGCTCCTATAGAGGAAGGAGAGGAGATTCAAGGGGAAGGTTTTGAGGAAGGAATCTAGGACCTCCAAGATGTTAAAGATGTAACCAACCCAGGAACCTTGCATCCAAGTGTCTAGAGAAGGGAAAAATCATACAAAGAGAAGTGCAAACATGGTTAGGGAGAAAGATAGCCAAGGGGATCCTACACATGGGTTTTATGCACCACATGAAGAAGGGGAAGTTCTCATGATGAGAAGGAATTTTTTGAAGGCTCCAAGCACTCAAGAACCCCCACTAAGGAAGAATCTGTTTAGAAATACCTATAAAATCAAAATCAAGCCCTACGGTGGGCGCCAGAAATGTGTGTGTGTAAATGGGTACCTGTTGAAAATGACACAAACACTCAATAGGTCATTGCATTAGCTTGAAAGGTTAGTCAAAACATGTAAAACCACTAATATCGGCCTATT
>MU223187.1:3759256-3776791 GCA_018584345.1 Thuja plicata | reverse complement strand
AAATAATTAATAAATAGGGGAATAATGTTTAAATAAGATTTAAACATTTTTGGGAGGGATTTCTTAATTAAATATTTTTAATTAAGATAAATGGATTTAATGACATAAAAATAAATAAATTAATTAAATAATTAATTAATGATGATGTCATCAAGGGTTTAGGGGAATATTAATAAATGAAATAAACTTATTTAATTCATTTAAAAACATAGGAATTAATTATTTAAACAATGAAATTTCTTTTTAATAATTAGATAACTATAGCCATTTTAATTAAATTAAATAGGCTAGGGGAATGGGTTAATTGCAAGTGGGTATTTGATTTAGGGATTTATTTAATTCCTCTATAATTAAATACTATAGCCATGTTTGATTTTGATTTGATTTGATTGGTCGAAATTGATTTGAATTGTATGGCTATAATAGTTAATATAAATCAGTGATAAAAATCACCTAGGATATTAAATTGATTAAAAGAATCATACCAAGAAGTAATAGGGTCGTTTGGACATAAATCAAGGGTATGATCACACTTAGGGAAAATAGGGTCCATAGTTGCGACAGACCAAATTCAGGTGGCTACAGATTTGAAGAGTGGATACCACCAAATATGGATTAGGGATGGAGATGAGTGGAAGACTACCTTCAAAACAAATGAAGGCTTATATGGGTGGAGGGTGATGCCATTTGGTTTTTCCAAAACCCCAAGAACATTCATGAGGCTCATGAATGAAGTTCTTAAACCATTCCTTGGAAAAAATTTCATAGTATATCTTGATGATATCCTTATTTTTTGTAAAGATAGAGAAGAACATTTCAAGCATTTTAACTTGGTCCTTAAAGGATTACATAAAGAGAAATTTTTTAATAAACTTAGAAAAGTGTGTTTTTATGCAAGAGGATTTGGTCTATTTGGGCTTTGTGATTTTAGGTGGGAACATCAAAGTGGACCCTGAGAAGGCAGAGGCCATCCTAAGTTGGCCCTCTCCTAGGACAATGATAGAAGTTGGGAGTTTTCATGGACTTACATCCTTTTATAAGAAGTTCATTAGGAACTTCAGTCAGTTATGTGCTCTCATCATTAAGACAATCAAAGGAGGACAAAAATGCAGGTTTGTGTAGACCAAAGATGCAAAAGAAGCCTTTAAAAGTTTGAAGCAAAAGGTAATGGAGAAACCCATCTTAGTGTTTCCTGATTTTCACTAAGTTTTAACCATTGCATTTGATGCTTCTAACCTTGCTATAGGGGTTGTATTGAGCCAAGAAGGAAGGCCTATAGCCTATTTTAGATATAAAATAATTGAAGCAAAGAGTAAATACTCCTCTTATGAACTGGAACTATATGCATTAGTCCAGTCATTAATGAAATGGAGGCACTACCTCCTATCAAAGGAATTTGTTGTCTTCACAGGCAACCAAGCACTTGGCTTCTTGAATAGTCAAGAAAAATTAAGCCATGACCATATCAAATGGGTGAATTCAATAAAAGCTTACACTTTTTCAATTAAACAAAAAAAGAGAATTTCCAATAAGGTGGCAGATGCATTGAGTACAAAGACTCTAGAAGTGCAAGAAATTCAACTTCAAAGTGTAGGGATTGATTCATTAAAAGACATGTATAAGGATGATTATGATTTTAGTGATATTTATCAAGTGTGTTCTGATTTCTATGAGGCTTACCATGTTGAGTATGCATATTTTATGATTTAGAATGGTATACTATTTAAGGGACACCAGTAATGCATCCCCAAGTGTTCAATGAGGGAAAACATCATCAGAGAGAAGCATGCAGGTAGCATGGGAGGAAATTTTGGTTGGGATAACATAGTGGAACAGGTAATAAGGTTTTACTATTGGCCAAACCTTTAGACTGAAGTGAGGAAGATTGTTGAGACATGTACAATATGTCAAAGGGCCAAGGGTACATCTACTAATGCAGGGTTGTATCAACCTCTAGTTTTTCCAGCAAGGCCCTGGGAGAGTTGTAGTATAGATTTTGTAATGGGATTTCCTAGGACACAAAAGGGACATGATATCGCCTATGTAGTGGTGGATAGATTTAGTAAAATGGCTCACTTCATTCTATGTAAGAGAACCAATGATGCATCATCCATTGCAAATTTGTTCTGTAAGGAGATTGTTAGGATCCATGGCTTACCATATTCTATTTTTTTAGATTGAGATGTCAAGTTTATTGGTCACTTTTGGAGGACCTTATAGAAAAGGTTAGGGACTAATTTGAGTTTTATCTCTACCTATCATCCACAAATAGATGGGAAGATAGAGGTTTTTAACAAGTCACTTGGAAACTTTCTTAGATGCTTGACAAAGCAATATGGTGACAAATAGGATTTAGTCCTATCCCAAGAAAAATTTTCCTTCAATGACTCAATCAACTGGAGCACTAGGAAAAGTCCAAGAGGCATTGTGGAACTTAGAGAACTTCCTCAAAACACTCCAGTTAGTGCCCATGGTGAACAGTTTGTAGAGAGTATGAAGCTGATTCATGACTCAGTGAAGTTGGCGATAGAGAAAAGTACAAAGAAGTATAAACAAGCCAAGGATAAACACAGAAGGGATGTAAAATTTCAGGTTGGAGATTTCATGTGGGCTTACTTGAGCAAGGAGAGATTGCCCAAGGGAAAGCACACTATACTACTTATGAAGAAAGTAGGACCTTGTATGGTGTTGAAGAAACATGGGTTGAATGCCTATGAAATTGAATTTTCCTCACACCTTGGTATATCCCCTATCTTTAATATTTGTGATCTGACCCCCTATAAAGATGATGTGAATGCAGGTACAGAAGTTCATGAATAAGAACTTCAAGAAGATGTTGCAAGGATAACCTCTCATGATCCAAAGAAGATTGAAAAGATGTTGGATACAAAGATCATTAAGTAAACCAGAAAGAATGTTTACAAGAAATACTTGGTCAAGTGGCAAGGGAGTCCTGATGAATAAGTTGTCTGGATGGATGAATAGGAGATGCAGAAACATGGTTCAAGTTTACAATAACTTATCTCAAGAGGCCTTGAGATTAATGCACCCCGGGAGTATGGTGAAGGAGCACCCTCAAATCCATCAAGCTCAAGAACACCAGTAGATACAAAAACAAAGGGTTAGATTAATTATTGGATCTAGGATCCAAATTTTTTCAATAAGTCCTACTTGTAAGGCAAGGAGACACTAGGTATTGTTATAAGCCTAAGTTGTCTACCTTAGTGAATTTTGGACTAATATTGGGTAGGATGGTTTAGATTAGTCTAGGACACTTAAAGAATGTTAAAAATGTTCAAATAACCTCTTTAAATTATTTTTTAGAGTCTAGGAGTCGAACTATGCAAGGATTAGTACAATTGACAACTTTTGTCAAAAGTTGTCAATGAACTACATAATGCAACTTTTGGTTGAAAATTTCCAAATTTTGAATCACAACGTTCACAACCACCTTTATCAGTTGGAATTGTTTCAGAAATGTATTTGAAGGTCTAACAACCTTAGAGTATAAAGGATATTCATGACTCGGTGAAATTTGCACTAGAGAAAAGTGTAGAGAAGTATAAACACACCAAGGATAAACATAGAAGGGATGTACAATTGTAGGTTGGAGATTTGGTGTGGGCTTACTTGAGAATGGAGAGATTGCCCAAGGGAAAGAACACTAAACTAATTATGAAGAAAGTACGACCTTGTATGGTGTTGAAGAAACATGGGTTGAATGCCTATGAAATTGAATTTCCCTCACACCTTGGTATATCCCCTATCTTTAATATTTATTATTTGACCCCCTATAAAGGTGATGTGAATGCAGGTACAAAAGTGCATGAAGAAGAACTTCAAGAAGATGTTGCGGGGATACCCTGTAATGATCCAAAGAAGATTGAAAAGATCTTGGATACAAAGATCATTAAACAAACCAGAATGAATGTTTACAATAAATAATTGGTTAAGTGGAAAGGGAGTCCTGATGAAGAAGTTGTCTGGATGGATGAACAAGAGATGCAAAACATGGTTCAAGTTTACAGAAACTCATCTCAAGAGGACTTAATATTAATACACACCGGGAGTATGGTTTAGGAGCACCCTCAAATCCATCAAGATCAAGCACACCAGTGGATACAAAATCAAAGGGTTAGATTACTGATTGGATCTAGGATCTAAAGTTTTTCAATAAGTCCTACTTGTAAGACAAGGAGACACTAGGTATTGTTATAAGCCTAAGTTGTCTACCTTAGTCAATTTTGGACTAATATTGGGTAGGATAGTTTAGAGTAGTATAGGAAACTTAAAGAAGGTTCCAAATGTTCAAATAACCTCTTTAAGTTCTTTGGTAGAATCTAGGAGTTGAAATATGTAAGGATTATCACAATTGACAACTTTTGTCAAAACTTGCCAATGTTGCATAATGCAACTTTTGAATCCCAACGTTCACAACCACCTTTTCAGTTGGAATTGTTTTGGAAATGTATTTGAAGGCTGAAAAACCTTACTCCAAGGTTGGAGTGAATTGATTGAATAATTTCATCTTTCTGATCAATAAAATCAACCAATTTCTCTATATTTTTAACTGTATTTTGAGTTGTACGGATTGGTATGGATCCCAATGCACCACTAAAGGACACCAAAAGTTGTCTAGGACTCCTCCTTGAATTTTTCATCTATTTTAGAGTCTTGAAGTGTAGGGGATTGAAAGATAGAGAATTTTGATTGCCCATTGGTCACAGAGAGGCCCTACATAGGGTTTCGAGAGAAAAATCCTCTTCCCAAGGGATTCCCCCATGGGAATATCTAAATCCTTGGTAGAAAGAAGGGATTGAGGATATTTTATACCACATATTTATGTGGTCTCAGATCAAGAGGAGTTCAATGGAGAGAGGAATGATTAAACCCTCTAGACATGCATCTTAATGTGACTGTCCAGAGTTTGCAATTTGATGCACAACTTGGCCCAGGGGTGGAATGAAGACTTGAAACTAAGGATTTAGAGGTTTCTAGTGATCCTAAACATGTTCCAATAGTTTTAGTGGGAAATTGGAACCAATTTAAAACACTTTCTTTTTTAATAGAGACCTATTTGTCAATTAGGCCTACGAGAGATTTGTGTGCTCAAGGAGTTGGGTGATTAGTCACAAGCCCTAGCTTGGGGGATATTGGGAGTGAGTTGTTTGGAACATCTGAGGGTGATAGAGACTTAGAGTCGCGGACTTCCAAGTAAGTTTATAATCAAAATCCATTTTTGTTCGTTGTAGCCCTTTGTAGTCTTTGATAACTTCAAGGTGTCTTATGAATGTATGGGTGTGGGATTTTTCTTTCATAGCATCTAAAGAAAGTGTATATTCTTTGTAGAACCCTACTCCACACCTTAAATTTTTGGTACAGTTTGTGGCTCTATAGTGCCCTAAGGGTATTGAGGACTAGTGAAAGGATCTAGTATTGTATGTGTGGGTTTTGGGAATCCTGTCAGAGCGCTAGATTGTGTGTCTTGAACCATTGTTTTGTCTTTTCATATAGTTCTGGACTCTCCTCCAGCTTCAAAAGGTAATTGGTTGTGATTTATTATCTATGAAGGATAGTTTTTCTAGATACAACTAGGTAAAAGTAAAAGAGTCTGAATAGTACAAGATAACTTTTACTACTTCTTGGGGCACTTATGTATATGCCAGGATTCCATTTTTTTTAACCAATACAGGTGCTACATTTCAGAGAGAAATGAATGTATCCTTTAAATAGTTTATTGATGTCATTATGGTGGTTTATTAGGATTATATAATTGTTTATTCTAAAGATCTAGAGGATCATTAGAAATATTTGGGAAATATATTTTGTAAAGCTTTATATTATGGTGTGTCATTGAATCCTAAAAATTTTTATTTTGTAGTTACCAAAGGGAGACAGTTAGGGCATATTGTATCTAGTGAAGGAGTTAAGATTGATCTTGACAGTGATTTTTCTAATGATAAAGTTCATTTTCCCAAAAGTATCAAGGGTGCATAATCATTTTTGGGAAATATTAATTTTGTGAGAGGATTCATTGTTAACTTTGCTGAGATTACTAAGCCTATTTCCAAAATGTGAAAAAATGATGTTAAAATTGAGTGGGATGATGAGGCTAAATAGGCGCGTGGTAAGATTAAAAAAGGCTATTCAAGCGCGCCTAGTGTTGAAGTCCCATGATTATAAACAACCATTCAAGTTTCTTTCTTTTGCTTCCTTTCATACTATAGAAACACTTCTTTTGCAAAAGGACAGTGAAGGTTATGAGCATCCTATTGCTTTGTTTAGTAAGTCATTACAGGTTGCTGAACTAAAGTATAAAATGATGGAGAAACAAGACTATGCTTTGGTAAAGGCTATGAAATATTTTAGGTCATACTTAGTGAATGGAAGTGGGGTGGCTTATGTCTCAAGTGTTGCTATAAAGGATATTTTCTCCCAGTCAAATATTACTGGAATAAGGTGTAGGTGGATTAATCATATTCAAGAATTGAATTTAGAGATCCAGATCACAAAAATGGTGAGAGCTTTAGGTTTAGCAAAGATAATGGCATAGAAAAACTTGGAATCTATTTAGGTAAACAATTTCCATTTAAATTACAAGACAAGTATTGAAAATCAACCTTTGTACATTATTCTTTATTTTTTTTAAATATGAGGTGTCCAGGGGAATGAGTGATAATCAAAGAAGAGCTTTGAAGTTCCAGGAACATAGGTATGCCTTAATTCAGGGTGACTTGTATTGGAAAATAAGAAATGGTGTACTTCTATTTTTTCAGGATAAAACTCAATAAGAGAGGGTTTTAAAATATTTTCATAATGGAGTGTGTGTGTGGGGGGACATTTTTCAGCAAGGACTACAAGCCATAATATCATTAGGACATGATATTATTGGCCTATCATATTTATGGACACACGCACTCTTATGTAGCCAAATGTGAGCCTTGTCAGAAGTTTTTAGGGAAATTGAAATATGAGGGAGCCTTATCTTTAATTCATGTTCAAGTTGAGGTTCCAATCTACCAATGGGAGATGAATTTTATTGAAGAAATAAGTGAGAAATCAAGTGGGGTTCATAGATGGATTTTTGTGGCTAGAGATTATTTCACAAAATGGATTGAGGCTATACCAACCAAAAAGCCACAAGCAAGGTGGTTATGACTTATTTGATGGATAAAATCCATACATGGTTTGGTTTTCCTATGTAATTGGTTATGGATAATGCTATGTGTTTTAGGTCAGAGGAGTTCAAGGATTTATGTGCTAAATATGGGATAACTATTAGTTATTCTTCTCCCTACAATCCTCAAGGAAATTGACAAGCTAAGTCCAATAATAAAATCTAAATGAAGATCATTAAGATAAAATTGGAGAAGAAAATAAATTCTTGGGACTCAAAGATTAAGCTAGCATTATGTCTTGATAGGGTGATAGTCAAGAAAGAAATCGGGGTTTCCCCATTTGAGTTAATATATGGAGAACATACTAGATTGCCTTTGAATAATTTACTGCCTATATATAGGTTCATCCAGGAGGAGGGGATTGATATCTCTGAACAAATGGAAGATAGGATTATGAATCTTATGGAATTGGATGAAAAAATAACTAAATCTCAAAAAACCAATATCAAGTTGCAACAACAAATAAAGTATTTATTTTATAAAAGGGTCACTACTAGAAAGTTCTAGGTCACTGATATGGTAATCATTGAGAATGCAAGGGTTCAAGATAAAGGCAAACATGGGAAGTTTGAATCACTATGGTTGAGCTCTTATACAATTTTTGAATTTCATGCGGTGCATTTATATTTAATACAAAAAAAGAATGATGAAATTTAGGAATTGCCAGTGCATGAAAAATTCCTGAAGCCTTTCTTTGTATGAAGATAAAAACTCATAATCCATGCACAATAGATTGTATATATGTAGTTTGTCTTTATTTTCAGTTGTGTGTTCTAGGTTTGGTCTTCTTCTACATAGATTTTTTCTAATTTCTTAATTTGAATGAACTTTCAACAATCCCCAATTAGAGCCACTGTTAGCACTATTAAACTTTTTTTATTACCATTTTGAAATTCTCCTAAGGCATGACAGTACCCCGCTGCACTTATTTGGAAATACTTAGGTTTTGATAGAAAATAATTGAGAACCTTGTGTATTTCATGAATAAACACCTTGTACTTGTATCTTCTTATCTTTTGCTTTAGTTAGTTTATCTATTTGTAGCCCCATACATGCAGATTTAGTGGTTTTGTAGAGTGTATCATCTAGTGCAGGCTGCAAAAAACCTAAGTTACCTAGGGTTTCATATTCTCCTTTTTCTGAGTTGAAGATATGTTGAAGATGTGTAGAATATTATTGGTTCACATGAGGGATTCTCCATGAATGTTTGTAATGAAGGAAGTGGGTAGAGTTTCATGGTGCTCATTCTCTGTTGTTTATTTCAAATAAGTTCTTAGGGGAACATATCCCACATTGGCTATACCATGCATTTACTTAAGCTTTTTATAACAAACTGCACTAATTTGAAGTGCCAAAAAGGCATGCACCTTTTGGCAGGCAGCTTGCAAGTGCACGGTGAGGTGGCAGTCAACTGGTGGTAACATAAATAAGTTTTGTGGACCATGATCGGGTTAGAATATAGATAGAATTCTCCCATGACCCCATGAAGAGATTGATCAAGAGAAATAAATAGACTTGGAATGAAAGATCATGACATGTGTCATGGAAAATATAAGGAAGATGAGAGGAATCTTGTGGGCCCAGGAATACAGGTGGCGCATCATCACTATCCCATAAAGGAAATGACAAGGAAAGATAATAAATCGGGATCATGAGAGTGTGATGTGTGTCCAGGCCAGAGAAAAGAAGGAAATAGGATGTAGTGGGTGAAAATTTGACAGGTGTTGTCTATTTTCAATTATGCCATTAGAGTGAGTAGGAAGGATAAACAAGGGAACGTGAAATTGTGACAGGTGGCAAGGTCGGCAAGGTGAATAGGTAATGTGGAAATGGTGATAGAAAACCAAGCAAAGCCACATGTTACAGGTGATGAATCAAATAGTGGGGTTGAGGATGAAACATGTCAGGTCTTCATGATCTCATGATCTGAATGTCTAGGAAAGAAAAAATAGCCAGGGATCACGATGGTGGGACGTATCTTCGAGTTAAGAAATGAAGGTGGTGCAGGAGCACCTAAGAGTTAGAGCCCTCAATTTTTTTTTTGAAATACCTTCTTATGGTCTTGGTCTAAGTTAATTTTCTTTAGGTTTGTTTAGGTTTCTTTTGATGTGTTTTTGTAGATATGTGTTTTGTTTTGTTCAAATCTTGTCCAAAAGACCTAATGTAGGGTTGGTGAACCCAAATTTGTCAAAATGTGTAAATGGAACCTAGAATTATTGGGTGATCATATTTTGGGTGTAATTTGATTTATAATGTGAAATTTAACCTTATGGAACCCATCTATGAGGTTAGAGCTTTGAAAATACTAAGAATGTAAAAGTTGTAAAAGTTGCATGAGAAAATTTTGCAACTTTCAAATGTTGCTCGACAACTTTTGGACAAAAGTTGCAATGTTCCTGAATGGAAGTTATGGGTTAGTTTAGGTAGTTCTTTGGGCCCATGGGACATATTTAAGGATATCTAGAAAAGTGAATTTTTTGGGGACTTCTTTCGGGAGTTTGCAAGTTATTAATGTTTAGGAGCCTAATTAGGGATACAACAATTACTAGCCCTTCACCTATGACCTTTTGAACTCGATGGAGAAATGGTTGAACTATGGACCAAGATCTTAAAGAATGAATTTAATATAATGAAATTGGAGTGTTTCTAATCCTATAAATTCATTGGTGAGAGTATATGATTATTTGTGGGAATCTACCCTAGTAGGTTCAAGGAAGAGTTGATCCACCTTTTGGTAGAAAGGCCCTTGCGGATTAGGGGAAAGAAAATAAGAGTTTTCTCCTAGGTTAGGGTTGGGAACAAATCCTTCATAGGTCTAGAAAGGGACCTAAGGTAGATTCTGTCTTACTCAAGGTAGGAGCCTCCCTATCAGATTGGTATCAGAGCCTAAAATATTTGGGCTATGAAGTATGTCTGATTTAAAATTAGTAGGTGTGACAAGGATGGTGACCGACGCGGAGTTAGCAAGAAAGGTTGATGAACAAGAAGAGAATAGAATCCTAAGGAAAAAATTATCTGAAATGGATAGTAAGCTTGGTGAAGTTGATGCCAAGACAAAAGAAGTTAGTGAAAAGGTGAAAGAGATAAGAGGAAAATATAAATCAGTGGTAGTTGAGGATGAAGTGCCAAAGTCTATTCATATTTTGCAAGAAGAGTCATTCCTTAGTTCTTTGAAAGTCATGGGTGGAAAGTCACTAGAAGGTGTACCTTTTTTTAGTGGTAAAATGGATCCAAGCATAGTGATGGAGTGGATAGAAGGGTTAGAAAGCCATTTGGAGTGTGAGAATGTGGTTGAAGCTTAGAAGGTGAAAGTATCTAAGACTAGATTGAGGGGAACTTCCCTCACATGGCAGAAATTTGCACAAGATGAGAGACAAAAAGAAGGAAAGAACTGCATCTCCACTTGGATGGGTATGGTTTCTAAAATTAGGGACACCTATATACCTGAAGATTATGAGATACAACTTCACAAGAAAAGACAAAATCTTAGACAAAGAGAATTAGATTGAGTACCTAAACAGAGGAATTGTACAAACTATGTTTAAGGTCCAATATGATAGAGGATGGGAGAATTAAAGTGTCTCGCTACCTAAATGGATTAAGATGGAGTATACAAGGGGAGATAAGCCTATTGACACCTACCATAGTGTAGAAAGGTTACCAATTTATTCTTAAGGTTGAAGAAAAGAGAAAGAAGAAACATGAAGCCACAAGTAGAGGCAGAGGGAGAGGTAGAGACACAAGAGGTCACAAAGGGAACTATGGTGGTAGAGGGAATGACTATAGACCAAAATGTGAGAGAATATTGATAAGGAAGAGTAGTGAATCCAGTGGTAGAGCTTATTATGGAAGAGAAAGGGGACATAGAAGCAGTGGTAGAGGAAGATTTGGAGGTTCTAGTAGAGGTTCCTCTTTTACAAACATTAAGTGTTACAATTCCCACCAATTTGGACACCCCACCTATAGGTACCCTCAGAAAGAAACATATTCTCAATTAGATAGAAGGGTAAGTTATGTGCAAGAAGACACTTACAATTTCAAGCCTACTGAGATCAATCTTTATTGAGAGAGGGGAAAAATTGATGATAAGAAGAGTCCTGATTAAAGAACCAGTTAGAGAAGAGCCTAAGAAGAGGAGATCACTCTTCAAGGTGAAGTGCAAGATTATTGGAAAAGTGTGTAAGGTGATCATTGACTCAGGGTCAAATAATATCATAATCTTAAAAGAATCAATGAGTAAACTTGGAATGTCTAGGATACCTCATGACCATCCTTACAGAGTGACATGGTTGAATAAACGAAAACATATCTTAGTTAATGAATGAGCATGGATTGAATTTTCAATTAGAGGATAAAATGACCAGGTTCTCTATGATATACTACCTATGGATGCCTTCCATCTCTTTGTTAGTAATAACTCAGAGGGGAGGGGGGTGAATCAGTGGACTCAAAAACTTATCCTTATTCTAACCACCAATCAAATAAACCTCAAATTATTATGTCCCTACAAGATGCATGCCATGAGATACTTATAATGATTAATTGTCTATCATTTTACCTTGTCTGTCCTTATTCTCCTTGATTACCGATAAGGAGTAAAACTATTTACTGAAATATAATAAATATGTAGAGTATACCGATAAATCTAGAAATGCATATGTGAAATGTAAAATAGTAAAGTAAAAAACCATACACACATAACACATGGATTTTTATGTGGAAACCCTGTTAAGGGAAAAAACCACTAGGACCGGTACCCCAAATTTTCACTCTTCTGAAGTGAGCCATGTTAAGAGCCAACCCTGTTAAAGGTTACAAACACACTGTTAGGTGTGACATTGTTAGAGTATTTTACACATATAGGTTGTCACTTAGTATCGGGAATCTAATGCTTTCATCCTTGAATTAGCCTCTCTCTTACACTGTCAATAGGTATCAGGCATATCCAATGCTACTTTCATGAATCAACCTTTTTGGCACTCCTTGGAATGTACCTCAATATATAGAAGATTGTTAAGTCCTACTTTGTTAAGAGACTTGATGCTTCAATGGTTAAACTGAAACAAAATGACCTATTTCTATTGCAACTTGAATTGTAGATTTTCAGATCTATTTAAGTAAATTACCTCTCTGATCAATGTATCAATTCAATTCTTTTGTGCTCCATACTTTCTGCTCTATTATGTTGTGCTCATTGTTTGTTGATGTCTACTAAATTCCTTAGCTCTCCCTCAACTTGATTGATTAGTACTACATGAAGTTCTTCTTCATCAATTTCTCTTTAGCATCCTCTTTCTATTCACTCCCCTTAATTCCCTTTCTGTGAATGTAATGTGATAAGCAAATGAATTAAGATTGCCTCTTATATTGACATAATATTCATTGATTCTTGATTCTTGATTCTTGGTGTGAGAAACAATCCAGCCAATCTGATTTAAAGCATAACTCCTGACTTATCTCATAGTAATATTTATGCCAACTCTACAAATATTCTTTAAATCAATCACTTAAATCTGGTCAAATAAAACAAAGAAAACAATCAGTTAAGTCTATCTTTAGCTCTTGCTAGCTAGATATTTTGTCATTTTTTGAACCCTCTGTTCCATTAGTAAACTCTTTAGTTAGTCATTGGTTACAACTGTCAATTCCGGTGGCGTGAATTTAGTTAGCTTCGGGATCTCCATCCATCAGGCAACTCTATTTTCAGCTTGTCGGGCATCCTGTGGTTTTCTTTTTTGGGCAACACTTTCTTCTGATCGTCAGGTATCACTTTGAATTTTCCCCTTTGCCTTTATCGATGGTGTGCACTCTGTCGGTGTTATCTATCACTTAGTGAATACTTGACTTTTATGCATTTTTGAAAGCATAACCTTTGTTCCATTGATTCTTTGAAGTCTTTTTCATTTTATACATGACTGTACAGATGATATCAATTTGACATCAATGACAATATAAACCATTAACTGATTTAATGCCTTGCATTATCTTCAACTTAACATTATCAAACATTTAATCAGTTACATGTCATCAATCTCTTCCTTTGGCATTGATGGCAACAAACTTATATTATCACACTATACTATTTCTAATACAATATGAAATACAATTGTTGAGATTCATCAAACTACCAAACAATTTGTTTTGATAAACAATAAAAATGTTTGACTGCTGGTAAGCTCTATTTTAGCTTAAGTATGATTCTTTCAGCTCTCTGTGTTTCATTTTTTGATGTGTTACATCCTTTCCTTGTGTCAATATCTCTCCTTTGATTGTCCTTCACATTTGATGTCTTTCTCTCTTGTTAGCAACTCTTCTTTTGTATTAACTCCTTAATACAAACTCTCTCCCTATGGATATGATCACTCCCTGTTGGAGTAATCTAATAATGGATAATCTTTCTTGTTTTTCTGAAGACTGTGATAATATGGATAAACTCTCTCCCTTTGACAGTAATGCAAAACAAATATCTTACAGATATCTGACATTAATGTCAAGTGATCTTTTCTTTCCATCCATAATATATTCCTTGAATTTACCTTATCCATCAGTAATATAAAAATATGTTCTGGTACTCAGTTCTGATATATACCTGTTGTATATAGATGTAGCTTTGAAGTTCATCCTTTTTTCTTGCATCAACATGAATGATATTCTGATAACAAGTAGGCTGATGCAACCTTTAGTCATTTTACTGACTGTTATACAAGGGTTTGACCCCTAGTCTCTTTCTAAAGTACTCAAATGTATCCTTGGGCAGTGGCTTGGTGAAGATATCAGCCAATTGTTCTTTTGATTGCACATATTCAAGTATCACCTCTTTTTCTTAAACTTGTTCTCTTAAGTAATGATACTTGATGGCAATGTGTTTAGTTTTTGCATGCATAACTGGATTGTTGGAAATGTTCATTACATTGGTATTATCACAATAGATACTCACTGGTTCTAATATCTTCACAGCCATACCTTCCAGCAACTATTTGATCCATGGAATATTTGAGCAATTTGCATTAGCAACAACATATTTTGCTTCTGTAGTAGACTGTGAGATGCATCCCTGCTTCTTGATAATCCATGTGACAAGTCTATCACCCATAAAGAATGCTCCTCCAGTTTTGCTCTTCTAGTCATCAATATTTCCAGCCCAATTAGCATCAGTAAACACCTTTTGTTGAAATTTGCCTTCTCTTCTATACCATAAGCCAAATTCCTTAGTATTCTTCAGATATCTTAGGATTTGTTTCACAATAGTCATATGTGATTCCCTGGGGTTAGAAGAAAATCTAGCAACAATTCCCACTGCATGTGCAATATTTGGTCTAGTATGTACAACATACATGAGTTTTCCAATCATTGATCTATACAAATTCTGATTTACCTCTATTGTCTTGTCTTCTTTTGTCAACTTACATCTAGTAGCCATTGGTGTTCCAATTGGTTTGGAATCTTCCATTTCAATATTTTCAGGACCTCTTTGATGTATTTGGACTGAGTAATGAAAATACCTTCACTTTGTTGAATGATTTGTAGACCAAGAAAGAACTTGATCTCTCCAAACATAGACATCTCAAAGTCTTTGTTCATCTCATTAGAAAATTATTTGCATAGCATATCATTGCCTCCAGATATGATGTCATCAACAAATATTTCAGCAATCAAAGTGTTAGCATTAGTATCTTCCTTTAAATAAAGATTGTTGTTTTCACTAGTCCTTACAAATCCAATACTTATTAGATAGGAATGAAGTCATTCATACCAGGCTCTAGGAGCTTGTTTCAATTCATACAAGGCTTTGTGAATTCTACATACCATGTCCTTCTTGTCTGGATCGACAAATCCTTCTAGTTGTTCAATGTATACCTTTTCTTCAAGTATTCCATTTAGGAATGCTGAGTTGACATCCATTTGATATACTTTGAATCCTTTATATGCAGCATAAGCAAGTACTATTCTTACTCCTTCTAGCCTAGCAACTGGTGCAAATGTCTCTCCATAGTCTATACCTTCCTCTTGTGCATACCCTTTGCATACTAGTCTTGCTTTGTTCCTTGTGACTTCTCCAATCTCATCCAGCTTATTCCTGAATATCCATTTTGTACCAATGACATTCTTGTCATCTGGTCTTGGCACAAGTGACCATGTTTTATTCTTCTCAATCTACTCAATCTCATCATTCATAGCACTTATCCATTCCTCATTATCTAGTGCAACATTGACAGATTTTGGCTCAAACTCAAAAATTAAACAATTTGAGTTTAGAGACTTACTTCTTGTTCTTGTACCAGCTTTCTTATCTCCTATGATCTAGACCTCTGGATGGTTCCTTCTTACATATCTTGCAAGTACAGGTACAGTCCTTTGTCTATTAGCTTGATCATTATTTTGATCTTCATTTTGTTCTTCATCACCTTGCACATTGTCTTGACCATTATCCTGACTATCGGTATTTGCAGCCTAATGCTTGAGAGAAATGATTTTAATCTCAGGAGCTCTACATTGTTGGTAGGGTAGAGTCTCAGCTTCCTTGATGTAGATGAACTTATTGTAGTCCTCTGGTTCTTTAGTGCTTTCTTGCTCATTTTTCTTTGCAAATTCATCTATCTTTACATTTGCACTTTCAATAATTTTGTTAGAGGCTTTGTTTAGACATTTGTAAGCCTTTCTCTTGGTAGAATACCCTAGAAAAATTCCTTCATCACTCTTGGAGTCAATTTTTCCATTTCTATCATCTTTCAAGATATAACATTAACTACCAAAATTTTTGAAATAACTCACATTGGGTGTGTATCCATACCATAGTTGTGTCTTCTGGGTGTCTTTCTTCAATTGTACTATATTTAGTGTGTAAACAGTAGTGCTGACAGCTTCCATCCAGAAGATTCAGGTGATGCCTTTCTCTATCATTAGTGTTCTTTCACAATCAACTATTGATCTGTTCCTTCTCTCAACACTCCCATTTTGTTGTGGTGTTCTTGGTGCATAAACATGTCTTTTTATACCCTTCTCATTACAAAAATTTATGAATTCTTCTGATATAAACTCACCTCCTCTATGTGATCTCAAACATTTTAGATCCTTACCACTTTGTTTTTCTACCATGGCCTTGTACCATTTAAACATCTTGAATGCTTCAGATTTATCTTTTAGAAACATAACATTCATCATTCTAGAGTAATCATCAACAAAGAGAATAAAGTATCTATCTCCATAATAATTCTTTGTCCTCATGGGTCCACATAAATCAGTATGGACTAATTCTAGAATTGCATCAAATGTATGGGTTTTTCTTTGGAAACTAGACTTTTCCATTTTACCTTTTTGACAGTTTTTACACATGATGTTGTTGGGCTTGGTCATTGTCGGTAAGCCTCTGACATTTATCTTTTTTCTATTTTTTATCATGTTGTCAAAGTTCACATGACACAATATTTTATGCCATAACCATATATCTTCATTTGTACCAATCAAACAAGTGGATTCAGTATCACTCAAATATAATAAGTTACCTTTTGTCTGCTCACTGGTACCAATCAGATTTCTAGATTTGTTGAATATCTTTGCCTTCTTATTTTCAAATGTTACTTTGTGACTTGAATTATTCAACTAAGAAATACTCAATAGATTATAATTCAATCCATTTACCCAATAAGCATTCTCATATTTTATCTAGTTATTCAACATTATTGTTCCTGTACCTTCAATTGGACAAGGTGTGTAATTTCCCATTCTTACTAATCCACCTTTGTAGTATTCAAAAGTCTCAAAAATTTTCCTATCACCGGTCATATGATGAGTGTAGCCACTATCTATGATCCAAACATCATTTTTTATAATTTAAGATATGAGAGCAGTTTCTACATACCTTTCTTCATCGCCATCTGAATCATCCTTTATAGCCACAAACACCATCTCAATCTCTTCATCAGATTCGGTGTCAGTATTATCATCCTTGCATTTTTTTTCTAGGTAGCTAACCTTCTTTCCTTTGTCCTTATAGTCTCAGGTATCTCTTCTTTCTAATTGTTGGTAGCTTCTGTAATCACTTCTGTCATACTTCTTCTCAATAGATCTATCATTACTTCTATCATCTTTTCTTCTGTTAGTACATCTTGTAGAAAAGTGTCCAATCTCTTTACAATTAAAGCATAAAAGTGGTAACTTGCCTTTGTATTTACCTTTGCCTCTCTGTATTCTTCTAGCCATAAGTGCTTCTATTTCATCTATATCTTATTATTCACTTTCACTTTCACTGTCTCTTCTAGATGAGTGTCTATGACTTGATTTTCTTATCTTCATAGAAGACTTAAATGCAAACTCTAAGTTTGGTAAGACACTATTGTCAAAGTTATTCATCTCAAAT
>MU223187.1:3748464-3758641 GCA_018584345.1 Thuja plicata | reverse complement strand
GTGAATCAATGGCCTCAATAACTTATCCTTATTATAACCACCAATCAAATAAACCTTAGATTATTATGTCCCTACAAGATGCATGCCATGAGATACTTATAATGATTAACTATCTGTCAGTTTACCTTGTTTGTCCTTATTCTCCTTGATTACCGATAAGCAATAAAACAATTTACCGAAATATAGTAAATATGCAGAGTATACCGATAAATCCATAAATGCATATGTGAAATGTAAAATAGTAAAGTAATAAACCATACACACATAACACATGGATTTCAATGTGGAAACCTTGTCAAGGGAAAAAACCGTTGGGACTCGTACCCAAAATTTTCACTCTTCTGAAGTGAGTCCTATTAAGAGCCAACCCTATTAAAGGTTACAAACACACTATTAGGTGTGACCTTGTTAGAGGATTTTACACATATAGGTTGTCACTTAGTATCAGGCATCTAATGTAGTCATCCTTGAATCAGCCTCTCTCTTAGACTATTAATAGGCATTAGGCATATCCAATGCTACTTTCATGAATCAACATTTTTGGCACTCCTTGGGATTTACCTCAATATATAGAAGACTGTTAAGTCCTACTCTTTTAAGAGACTTGATGCTTCAATGGTTAAACTGAAACAAAATGACCTATTTCTAATGCAACTTGAATTGCAGATTTTTAGATCTATTTAAGTACATTACCTCTCTAATCAATGTATCAATTCAATTCTTTTTTTCTCCATACTCTCTGCTCTGTGATGTTGTTCTCACTATTTTTTGATGTCTGTAGAATTACTTAGCTCTCCCTTAGCTTGATTGATTAGTATTGCATGAAGTTATTCTTGATCAGTTTCTCTTCAGCATCCTCTTTCTATTAAATCCCCTTAATCCCCTTTCTGTTAATGTGATGTGATAAGGAAATGAATTAATCTTGTCTCTTATATAGACATAATATTCATTGATTCTTGATTCTTGATTCTTTATTCTTGGCGTGAGAAACAATCCATCCAATCTGATTTAAAGCATAACTCTTGATTTATCTTGTAGTTATCTTTATGCCAACTATACAAATACTCTTTAAATCAATCACTTAACCCTGGTCAAATAAATCAAAGAAAACAACCAGCTAAGTCTATCTTTAGCTCTTGCCAGCTAGATATTTTCTCATTTTATGAACCCTCTATTTTGTTGGTCAACTCTTTAGTTAGTTTTCAGTTATAACTGTTAGTTCCATTGGTGTGACTTCAGTTAGCTTCAGGATCTCTATCTTTCGGGGAACTCTGTTTTCAGCTCTTCAGGCATCTTGTGGTTTTCTTCGTCGGGAAACACTATCTTCTACTCATTGGGTATCACTGTGACTTTTCTCCTTTGCCTTTATTGATGGTATACACTCTGTCGGTGTTCTCTATCACTTAGTGAATAATTGACTTTTATGCATTGTTTAAAGCATAAAATTTGTTCCATTGATTCTATGAAGTCTTTTATATTTTAAACTTGACCGTATAGATGATATCAAGTTGACATCAATGACAATACAAACCATTAACTGATTTAATTCCTTGCATTATCTTCAACTTAACATTATCAAACATTTAATCAGTTACATGTCATGACTCTTATTGGGGATATCTTGGAAATTTGATAGGATATCCATGCACAATGGGGAGAAGAACTCATATTTGTTTCAGAAGCATGCAGTAACACACAAGATCCAGTCTTTGGTGGAGGAAGAATGGGTGAAAGCTATTCCTAATGTGTTGGTGGTTTGTGGAAAATAATTCCTATAAGTCCTCAAGATAGAGGAAGAAGAATGCTTTGTCATTATGATTAAGTCTAAGGAGGAGGAGAAAATTGATCCATGACCTTTACCCAAGGAGGTGCACCAACTTTTGGAGAAGTTCAGAGATATTGTTAGTAATAGATCACTTGTAGTCCTACCACAACAAAGAACAATGAGTCATCAAATTGACTTCATTCTAGGGTCATCATTGCCTAATAAAGTGGGTTAAAAAATGACCCCTAAGAAAAATAAGGAGATAGAAAGACAAGTACAAGAGTTAATTGATTAAGGGCTAATAAATAAGAATATAAGTCCCTGTGCAGTTCCAACAGTCTTAGCATAAAAAATGAGGTAAGTGGAGGTTATGTACCGACTCTAAAGCAATCAATAGAATCACAATTAGATATAGGTTTAAGATCCCAAGGATTGAGGACCTAATGGACTATCTTGGAGGAGCTAAGTATTTTACCAAGTTGGATCTAAAAAGTGGTTACCATAAAATCCAAGTTAACGATGGTGATGAGTTGAAGACAACCTTCAAAACTAGAGAAGGTCTATATGAGTAATTTGTCAGGCCATTTAGGCTTAGCAATGCCCCTAGAAAATTTGTGAGATTAATGAACAGAGCGATAAAGGAAAATATAGAAAGGTTTGTTGTAGTCTATCTTGATGACATCCTTAAATTCAATAAAACCAAAGAGGAACACCTTGAACATTTGGATATTGTAATAAGGAGATTGCATGAGGAGAAATTAGACATCAATTTGGAGAAGTGTGAGTTCTTGAAGAAATAAATGGTATACCTTGGGTTTTTGTTCTCACAAGGGACATTGAAGATGGATACTAGAAAAGTGGAGGCTATATGCAAATGGCCTACTCCTACATCTTGTAGTGAGGTAATAAGTTTTCATGGCATTTCCCAATTCTATAGAAAAATTATTAGGGGATTTAGTGCAATATATGCCCTAGTCATAGATAATATTAAGGGTGGGTTGAGGAATAGGTTTTGGTGGATTGAGGAATCCAATAAGTGGTTTGAGATGTTGAAACAAAAAGTAGACATCCAACCCATCCTTGTATTACCAAGTTTTGATAGACAGTTTACCCTAGGATGTGAGGCTAGTATTATACCTATGGGAGTTGTTTTAACTCAAGAGGAAAGATCGGTATCTTTCTATAATGAAAATTTAAATGTGTCTAAGAAGATCATATGACCTATAACTCTATGCATTAGTTCAAGCCCTTAGAAAATGGTGACATTATCTCCTACCCAAGGAATTTGTACTTCTCACTAATAACCAAGCCTTAATTTATATCAACTCCCAAGACAAGCTAAGCAATAAGCATGTCAAGTGGATGTAATTTTTACAATCCTAACCTTTACTATTAAGAAAAAGAAGGGTCAAATGAACAAGGTTGTTGATTCTTTGAGTAGGAGGCTTCTTACTTTCAAAGAAGTGCAGTTGCACAGTATAGGGGTGGAAGTTTTAGGGATCTTTACCAAGAAGATGAAGACTTCTTAGAGTCCTACAATGTATGTATGCAGTTAAATAATAATTTCCATAGTTAGTTTGCATACTACACATTGTAGAATGGGTTATTGTTTACAGGAGGACAAGTATGTCTACCTAAGGGATCAGTGAGAGAAAATCTCATACAAAGAAAGAATAATGGTTTTCTTAGTGGACTTTTTCATCTCAATGAGACTCTTGAGCTACTGTAGAGATTGAATTACTAGCCTCAGATGAAAAAATATGTGAGGAAGTATGTAGAACAATGTATTGAGTGCCAAAAAGCCAAAGGTACTGCTTCTAATGCTGGTCTTTATCAACCCTTACCATTTACCAATTGGTTATCCGAATGTATCAACATGGACTTTATCATTGGCTTACTAAGGAATAATAATGTTTTTGATAGTATATTTGTAGTTGTTGATAGGTTCAGTAAGATGAGCCACTTTATTCCATGTAAAAATACACATGATGCTAGATACCTTGCTCAATTGTTTTTAGATAAATTGTTAGAATCCATGGATTTCCCATTAGTATAGTTTCAGACAGGGATGTGAAATTCATCGGACATTTTTGGAAGATATTGTGGAAGAGACTAGGAACTAATCTATCATTCAGAAAAGCTTATAATCCCAAGAAACATGGCCAAAGAGAGGTCATTAATAGGTTCTTGTTAGGATTAGGTAATATTGATAGGGGGGAGATTAAGTATTACAATACTTAAAATAAACTTTGAACCAATTCAACATAAACCATAAGCATAATAAAATAAAAAGAACATAGGAAAATAACATAGTACTCATAACACCATTATTTGTTGTCAAGGAAACCTTGGCCAAGGGGAAAACCCAGTGGGGATGGTACCCACAAGCATGCACTAAAGTATAGTGTTCCTGTTAGGAGACCTAGCCTTGTTAGGAGCTGAATATTACATAGTAAAATTCCTTGTTAGATGAATACAACCCTATTAAAGGAATACAACACCCTATTAGGGGAAACTGAGCTTAGAGCTCTTACAATAATACTTTTGTTACAAATTGTTCTTAGTCATTAACAAAACAAACATCTTGAATGCTTAGATAGTTCCAGTCATAGTTCTTCAATGATCTCTATCAATCCTCTGATCTACCATTCACATCGCATAAAAATCACATATCCATCAATACATCCATCTATCCCATATATTATTTCTCTCTACAAAAGATATCCTTATATATCTTTTCTCTTTACCAAGTCGACTCTCTTAACCAAATATTACATAGTCAGCTCTTAATACAAAATATAATTAATAATGAGAATATTAAATACATAGTTGGTGCAGGACCACCCACCACTACATGATGAATAATTCATCAAGATGAGACTCCTAGGGGGTCTTGAGGATTCCTAAGTCCTTAGGGTATCACTTTTAGTCCATTGACCCAATTGTAACCTGGTTCCAAGTTTGGCATCCATAAGCCACTTGCTAAACCATTGGTCAAAGGGTCCCAAGAACCTACGATTTGGGAATTTTATATTCTTAGGATGTTTTTAGGATGTTTTTAGGATGTTAGGAACACTAGGTTCAAATTATACAATAAGATTGCATCTTTTATGAAACTTTTCAAAATGTTGTTAAAGTGTTGTCAAAAGTTGTCAAGCAAGTTTGACAACATTTTGCATCTTTTAGTTTCAATGTCTAAATGACTTCCCCAATGGTAATATAGTTTTAAATATGGTTTTAGCCATTAGGGAAACATTTCATAGCCCTTTTAGGTGAGTGGAAAGCATTCATGATGTAATTTTGCCTTTTCAAATCAATAAAATAACTGATTTTCTTGCATAGAGTCGACTTGCAGACTTGGGTACGGCTCTGTATAGATTGATTAAGGGATGATACAAAATGAAAAGTAAGGAGTGTAATACCTTTCTTTTTCATTTTGTTCAAGTTCTTGATGATCTCTGGATCATAAGTTAGAGCATTTTGTTTATCCAGTGGTCTAAAACCCTCCAAAACTACAGTTTACTCACTAATTTCCAGTTTCCTCTCATGTCCACCATTAGAAAATTTTGATGCTTTGTGGAATGAGAGGATTTAATTTTTTCTACATGATTTCTAGGTTTTTTTGTATTGAAATCATGTTTGGAGAATGTTTTGAATAGAGAATGGTCGACATCTCTATATGGTGACTAGCAGACAAAATGTTGGAGAAGTGACTTAAATGGGATTGGGGTTGAGTCAGACCTTTTAATTGGGATTAAAGGAGTTTGGGACCATCCCAAGTGAATTTGAGGTCTTATTTTCATCTTCCCTTAAGTATTTTGGGTACTTCATTTGTTAAAGGAGACCTAATTACCAATTAGGCCTGTCTAGTTTTGTGATATCCAAGCCACTTCCCTTCGAATTTAGAACCCTTGGCTTTAGGGATTGTAAGTAATCAATAGAGGGTACTTAAAACTATTATTAGTTCCCTATGTTCAATAAGAAGTATTGAAATTAAGTCCAATAAACCCTCTGTGCAGGGCTATAAGGAAATGAAACCTAGATTATGGATCTCACATATCAAGGATACCCTAGACTCTCTAAATGGTAGGAACATGTTTTTTTATGCTTAAGGAGACCCTTATAACCTTGGCTTAACCCATGCAACTCTGGTTGTCACTTAGGGTCTTATGAATCAATATTTGGATGTTGATTGCATAAGTAGGGATTGTTGAATTACATTTCACATCTTGAATCAAGTAGTGAACCTTTGTCAAGATGTTGTAAAGAGTAGTGTGATTGTGTTGTGTAATTTTACAAAGGTTTAAGACCTAGGTGGATAGGGTTGTGTGTTATGAAGAAGACCCCTTTGGGAAAGACATAGGTGTCTAACTTTCCTTAATATACCCTAGATCTTGCATCAAGTGATATTAGAGAATATTAAGAATCTTTGGATTGATTCAGGTTGCAACCATGTCAGATGGTGGTGAGGAAAGTGTACTTCCAAATAGGATGACTAATGTAGAACTACTGAGAGTAGTAAAGGAGCATGATGTAGAGAGAAAATGGATGAGGTAGGAGATGGAAAGGCTAAAGGAACAAGTTAAGAATAGTGGTGGTAACTCTGAAATTGAAGGGGAGGGGAGTGATGAAAAAGCCCCTTTGCAGGAGGAAGAGGAGATCCCTATAGATCAGATGCTATTGGTGAATACTTTTAAGTCTATGGAGAGGAGATCCATGGATACTAATCTTGACCTACCTGTCTACAATGGAAAGATGGATGCAGAAGAAGTTATGGACTGGATGGATGCACTCAGTAGTTTCTTTGATTGTGAGGAGAAACCAGAACACCATAAGGTGAAAAATGCAAAGTCCAAGTTAAAGGGGTTAGCCCTAACTTGGTGGAACTTCACCCAAGCAGAGAGGGTGAAGATGGATAAGAATCCAGTGGGCACATGGAAGAATATGATGACCTTGGTAAAGGAGGCTTATGTGCTAGAAGATCTTAGAATAGTCCCAAAGCATAACTGAGAGGGGGGATGAATCAGTTATCAGCTTATTTGATTATTTAACCTTATTAAATCCATAATATAATAAAGTAAATGCACATTCAGATAACACAATAAATAACAACACAATTTGGTTACAAGGAAACCAAATGGTAAAAACCCCGATGGGAATTAGTACCCACAATGAACTATACTTTTTTATAGTAATCCTTGTTAGAAGATATTTCAACCCTATTAGGAGTTGTGCTTTATAATGCAATAAGTATAGTGACCTAGTTAAGGGTCGGAGCCTGTTAGGAGTCTTTTACAAATAACCCTGTTAGGGGTGGTGGACTCACTGTCCAAAAGCTCACTTCTTAATGGTGAAGGCTGAAACCTTCTATAGAATAGATATGCACTATATCTAATGATGAACTGTAGAGTAGACCTCCTATCTTGATTAGTTCCAATTTATTGTAATCTTCCATTGCTTCTTCACATAGACCCTTGATGAATGAAACACAACTGATATTCTGCTTTGTACATTTTTTGTCTTCTTTTGTATCATTCACACTTAGTGTATCATAAATGACTTTCTATAAGTATCTTCCTCAAAGTATGAGATCATGGGAACTATTAGAAAACTCTTCATAACATCCTTTTCGGCTTTAATAATCATGCAAAAATAATTACAACCACGCAAATATAAACTGAATAGATGTGACGCTTCACTAAGTCAGCCTCACCAAATTAACTCTAACTTTGCAATCTTCTTGAAACATGTTTGGAGACTTTAGATAACTGTCTTCAACTCATAACTAATCATGAATATACACATGCATATCCTAAAGATAGGCACAACTCAAGAACCATTCCAATATGTTGGCTTTGAATAGATACACTCTAGAAACTGTAACTACCACTAACAAAATTACACAACACAACTAAAACTTCATATATGAGTCTGCGTGTATGAACATAACATACTAAACATGTCTACAACCTAAATATATCCATGCAAGGCTTGATATCATCATTCAAATAAGTACATATAGAATCACTACTGTATATTATATGTTGTCATCAATGACAAACATACAATCAAATAGCTGCCATAAGTAAATCTCCAACAATCTCCCCCTTTGACATTGATGGAAACATATGATATTAAAAACATCTTTAGCACATAGTGTCTGTTGGTTGTATTCCAGGTTTTGGTTTCTTTCCCTCATTTTTGTGGTCTTCCCTCTCTAATTTTTCATATTTTCAAGCCTAAACCTGTGAAAATATTCAAAAAGACTTGAACCCTAGCTCTTTTTCAGTGTTCAAATTTGAAGAAAAACCCTAAGGCGTTGTTCACTTATGTTTCTCAGTTACCTTTTTGCCTCACTTAAGTCATGAGTTGTTTTCTATTCACTTAGTCACACAATTGAAGACAGCATATTCCTTTTTATCCCCAACTTTGTGATTAGCTTTTATCGCGTTGTCTCATGCAAAGTAAGAATATTCCCTTTTCTTTCCCAGACTTTGCGATTTACTGTTTGTCGCATAATCATAGAATCATTTGAATAGAATAGTAATATTTCAAGGGGCCAAAGGATAGTTCGGGAGGTTGCAAGAAGTTTTCTGTAGTTAAGAGTTTATTACGAGACACTGTGATTTCCTCTTGTCGCATAATCGCTAAATGAGTCTGATGTAAAGTGTGATGCAAAGCCTTTAGTCACGCAGTCTCAAAAAAAGATGCTAATTAAGTTAAAACCTGCAAGACTATGTGACTAACCTTTAGCGGTTTGGGATAAAGCACAGTCGAGTTGTCGCCAGATAACTTAGTTTTCAAATCAAAAGGAGACATGTGTCAGGAGATAAATGGATTTCAGTATGATTGCTTAAAGGTATAAGTTTATTCAGTGACTATAAGAGTAATTAAGGGTTTCTGTTGGTCGCAAGGTCTCAGGATATTTTAAGGGTATGAGACGTTACTTGACAATTAAGCAATAGCCATCAGATGAAATCATTGAAAGATCCAATGGTAGTCGCCAAGTCTGAGAATAAAAAGCCTAAAGAGAAAATTCCTCGCGACTCAGTGGCTAAGGGTTGTCGCTAGGTCGTCAGATGAATTAAAGGGCATGATACCTTTGTCGCAATGTCTCAGAAAGTTTTAAGCATTCAACATTTTCATTCAGTGATCGGCCAACTAAGGGCATTCACACAGTCTGGCAGAAGAAAGATAACATTTGGTGACTACGAAATAACTGTGGAGGTTAACACTAATAGTTAGTCGCATAGTCTCATAAAAGAACATGGGTTAGTAATAACCATTTGCGACTTTGATTTCCTTGTGTCGCGTAATCGCCAAGTGGTAACTATGGTTAGCAAAGGTAAGGAAGCTATGTAGTCACCGTATCTCCAGATAAATCATGGGTTAAGGACTAGGATCAGCGAGAGAGAAAATAGGTGCAGTCGCGTGGTCGCTTGATCCCAAATTTTGTAAAAAGGTGCCAGTATTAAATATGTTAGTATGAATCATTCGGCAGCAAATGAGATTTTCATATTTTGATCACTGTGTAGAAAAAGGGTAGCTGAGATGTATGATAGAGGGCCAATCCTGTTAGGGATTTTTCTTGTATGAATCACAATGCTTGAAATGTCTATTTGAATCCTGTGCCTCTACTTCTGATTCAGAGACAAGAAAATCCTAATTTCTAAGGACTAGAATAAGGTCCTTCTTCGTTTTTGAGTTCCACAACTACTCAGGCAGGTTTTACCTTTAATGATGGCTGTTAACACAGTATTTGTTAATGTGGACACTGATTTGTCATGTATCTCTATTGAACAAGCTCATAAAATTCCTTATAAATGATCAAGCATAATCATATACAGGATTTAACCATATAAATCATAATCTTAAATATGACAGAAAACCAGTGACACAAGGATATCAATCCTTCTTCCTTTTCTTGATAGGAGGGACAACCTAAATGATTCTCTCTTCAAGGAATCAATAACATAGACTATGTCCTACTGACAAAGGTCCTTTATAATTTATGCTTATGTGTTCTTGGTAACAGAGTGTTTAAAATTGATTTGGTAGTTGAAAACCCAAAACATATGTGACATAGATAAGTATTCAAATAGATTCCTAAACCAGTGCCTATCCTTTGGGCTGCAGAGTCAATAATAAGCAAAGAAATGACATAAACAAAATACACTGAACTTCCTTACAGCTCAAACAATTAGGATAGAATGCCTGACAAACTATCTTGTTACCTCCAAGCCACTGTATCAAATCCTTAACTAAATAATATGCTTCCTGAAATTATTCACAAAATTTAATCCCCTCCTTGAGAGAAACTTGCAAACAACTAGATGGTTACCTTATAACCAGTGTGTTAATGAATACCTTATAAACTTTAACACAGAAAAGCACACATACAAAGTAAAGAGA
>MU223187.1:3691504-3706158 GCA_018584345.1 Thuja plicata | reverse complement strand
TAGTGATTCAGTCATGAAGAGTGAGAGACAGTAAGGAGTAAAACATTTTGGTGGGTAGGGAACCTAGGAGAGAGGGATCAGAAAAGTCCTTCTGGTTAGGGTCTGAGAGTAGCCCTAAGAGACTCAAAGGTGAGTCTAGAGAGAGTCCTGAATTGAATAGGATTCCAGGTGAGATTCCTAGAAGAGAGTAGGAATTTCAGAGAGTTAGGTGACCTCCCCATCAGCAACCCACATCATCCTTGAAAATTCATCAACAAACAAAATGAAATAACTTTCTCCATAGTATGATCTTGTTTGAGTAGGACCACATAAATCTATATGTACTAGGTCTATCTTGTTCTCAGCTGAGTTCTACTTGCTTCTGAAAGATCTCCTTACATTTTTTCCCATAACACATTCCCTGCATATTGTGTCTATTGGTCTTACAATACTAGGAAGATCTCTAACTTCTTTGACACTGCTTATCTTTACTATATTATCAAAGTTTATATGACAAAGTCTCTTGTGCCATAACCAACTATCATCCACTTTTGCAACAAAACAACTTACATCAGAATTAAGTTGAAAAACATTACCTTTTGTTTTTTGATCAAGATGCAATCATGTCTCCATCTTTGTTACTAATGATGCATTTTTTGCCTTTGAATTCCAAATGATAACCTTTGTCAAGTAGTTGTCCAACACTTAGTAGATTTTGATGTAGTCCATCAACATGCAAAACATCATGTGTCTTATCCTTTCCATCCAAGGTGATGGATCCTATGCCTATGATAGGTTTGGGAGTGTTATCTCCAAATCTAACCATACCACCTTTGTACTTTTCTAGATGAACAAATCTATCTTTATCACCTGTCATGTGGTGAGAACAACCGATGTCAATGATCCAATTAGTTCTAATGTTTTCTTTGGAAATTAGGGATAGCTCTTGTGCTTATTTTTCATCTTCAATGTCCATATCCTCATGTAATTTTTCCATATATTTAAGGGAAACAAATCCAATTTCATCTTTCCCTAAATCTTCATCAGCTACACCTTCTTCAGCATGATAACATTCCTTTCTGTATTTAGGTTTATAATCAGGTTTTTAATTTCTTTACTCTTATAGGACACTTAGATGCAAAGTGGCCAATCTTGTCGCATGAAAAACATTTGAATGGAAGTTTTCCTTTATATTTCCCTTTGCCTTTCTTTTCTCTTTTAGCAATCATAGCTATGATTTCTTCCAGTTCTTCATCAACATCTTCTTTCTCATTATTTCTAGGGATGTGAGATTTCTTACCATGGACTGATGCTTTGAAGGTTGTTTCACCTTTTGGTTTAGTCTTCAATCTTGATATCTCAAATGAAGAGATTTTACTGATCAAAGTCCCTCTTTTGAAGTCTTGTGAGAATTGCATAGTTTCCTCTAGAATACTGATCTTGTTCTCATAGTCTGAAGTTAGAGTAGTCAACATCTTGTCCATTATATCTTCTTCCGATATCTCTCCACCATTGTTTCTGATTCCAGAAACTGCTTCATTTATCCTCTGATTTTAGTCTCTAATGTTTTCTTTAGGTAACATCTCAAGACTGTTGTATTTCTTTTTCCATGTCTTCCTATGCGCATTCTTTTCTTGAATATCTCCTTCAAAAAAGTCTTCTAAATACGTCCATATAGTGTATGCCTTGTCTAATTTCTTGATCTCAGAAAATTCACTGTTAGGTAGGGCACTTATAAGGGCTTCTTTGGCAATTACATTAGCTGTGAATGCTTTCTTTTGTCTGCTAGTAGCGTCATCTTTTGCAAGGTCTTTAAGTGAGGGAATAACAACTTCTTGTGTGGCTATCTCAAAGATGTCAAAACCAAAACACTATAGATGTGTTATCATTTTATTCTTCCAATCTAGATAATTCTCTCCATCAAACTTAGGACTCTCTTTTCTGAAGTATGCCATCTGATCTACCTTAAGCTATTAGGATTTTCTCCTCAAGGCACTTGGCTTTGATACCAAATCTTAGAATAGTCCCAAAGGATAACTAAGAGGGGGGGGGTGAATCAGTTATAAGATTATTTTATTCTTTAATCTTATTAACTCCATAATATAATAAAGCAAATGCACATTCATATAACACAATAGATAACAACACAATTTGGTTACGGGGAAACCAAGTGGTAAAAATGCTGGTGGGAATTAGTACCCACAATGAACTATACTTGTTTGTAGTAATCCCTGTTAGAAGAAATTTCAACCCTGTTAGGAGTTTTACTTTACAATGCACTAAGTATAGTGACCTGGTTAAGGGTCAAACCCTGTTAGGAGTCTTTTACAAATAACACTGTTAGGGGTGGTGGACTCACTATCCAAAAGCTCACTTCTTAATGGCGAAGGCTACAACCTTCTATAGAATATATATGCACTATATCTGATGATGAACTGTAGAGCAGAGCTTTTGTCTTGATTAGTTCCAATGTATTGTAATCTTCTATTTCTTCTTTACATAGACCCTTTATGAATGAAACACAACTGATATTCTTCTCTGTACATTTTCTATCTTCTTTCGTATCATTCACATTTAGTGTATCACAAATGACTTGCTATAAGTATATTCCTTAAAGTATGAGATCATGGGACCTATTAGACAACTCTTCATAACATCCTTGTCAGCTTTACTAATCATGCAATCATAATTACAACCACACAAATATAAACTGAATAGACGCGACGCTTCACTAAGTCGGCCTCACCAAATTAACTCTAACTTTGCAATCTTCTTGAAATACATTTGGTGCCTTTAGATAACTGTCTTCAACTCATAACTAATCATGAATATACACACGCATATCCTAAAGATAGGCACAACTCAAGAACCAATGCAATATGTCAGCTTTGTACAGATAGACTCCAGAAACTATAACTGCCACTAACAGAATTACACAACACAACTAAAAATTCATATCTGAGTCTACGTGTATGAACATAACATACTAAACATGTCTAAAACCTGAATATATCCATGCAAGGCTTGATATTATCATTTGGATAAGTACATAAAAAATCACTACTATATATTATATGTTTTCATCAATGACAAACATACAATCAACTAGCTTCTATAAGTAAATCTCCTATAGAAGATTATGAAGTGCAACTTCACAAGAAAAGACAAATTTTGAGGCAAAAATAAATGGATGTCTTAGGGTACACTAAAGAATTTTGAAAACTATCCATGAAATCCAAATTGGTAGATCCAGAAAGTGTAAAGCTTGCAAGATACATGCAAGTATTAAGGATAAATATCTAGGATGAGTTGAGTTTGTTCTCTCCAACCACAGTCCAACGATCCTTCCAATTAGCACTTAAAGTTGAAGACAAATTCAAGATAAGACAAGATCAAAGTTCTAGGGGTAGAGGTAACAACAACCCCAACAAAAACTTTAGAGGAAGAGGAAATACATTGGGTAGAGGAAAGTCAAGCAATGATAGACCCATGGAGTAGAATCAAGGAGGAAGAGACCAAGGAAAGTTAGGTAATAGAGGAGGCTACAGAGGTAGGATACCTTTTGGCAGAGGTAGGGAAAGAAAAAATGAACCCCTAAGTTGTCACAACTGTAATCAGTTAGGCCACCATGCAGGGAGATGCCCTAAGAGGAGGAAAGATAACCAAGGTGAGAGAAGAGCATAGTTGGTCCAAGAAGACAACCAAGAACTTGAAGCTAAAGAAGGGAGAGTCTTGATGATGAGACAAGGCTTCTTGCAAGTACCACACACTCAAGAGACACCCCAAAGGAAGAACCTTTTCAGAACAAGGGTTAGATGCCAAGGAAAGGTATGTAACTTTTTAATAGACTCTGGTTCAAAAGAGAATTTTATTTCTAAGGAAATGATAAAGAAGTTATAATTAAAGAAAGCACCACATCCTTTCCCTTATAATGTATCTTGGCTCACTAAAGGACAACAAACACTAGTCACTAAATAGGCTATGGTAGAATTTTCTCTAGGAGATTTCAAGGATAATTTTTTGTGTGATGTTGTAAAGAAGGATGATTTCCATATTCTACTTGGGAGACCATTGAAATATTACATGGATGCCACCTATAGCTGTAGAAAAACACCTACACTATCATTAGGGATGAAAATACTTTTACTATGATGCCACTGCCTAATCAAAAATCAGAGAAGGAACCTTCTGTAATTGTGATAGGAGAAAAAGAAATGGTAAAAACATTGAAATAATAAGAGGAGTAAAGTTTCATACTGATCATGAAGCCTAAGGAGAAGGAAGAATCAAACAAGATAGCACCCATACTAGTAGAGGTCAAGGACTTTCTAAACAAATATAGTGTTTTTATAATAAATGATCTACCCTCTTCCCTCCCACCCCTTAGAGATATCACTCATCAAATTGATCTCATACCAGGCTCCTCATTACCAAACAAGGCACCCTATAACATGACTCCAAATCAGAATGCAGAGATTTCTAGACAAGTCAAAGAAATGCTAGCCAAAGGCCTAATACATAAAAGTCTTAGTCCTTGTGTAGTTCCTTCTTTTTTGGCACCTAAAAAGGATGGATCATGGAGGTTATGTACTGATAGTAGAGATATAATAAAGATAAAAATAATGTATAGATTCCCAATCCCAAGAATGGAAGATCTTCTTGACCAACTTGGGACTTTTTCCTACTTTTCCAAAATAGACTTAAACTCAGGTTACCATCAGATAAGAATCACGCTAGGGGATGAATGGAAAACTACATTTAAGACCACTGAGGGGTTATTTGAATGTCTTGTAATGACATTTGGGATAAGAAATTCTCCAAGAACATTCATGAGGCTCATGAATAAAATTTTAATTTATTATATTTGCAAATTCGTTGTTATCTATCTCGATGATATATTGATTTTTAGGAGTAGTAGGGAAGAACACCTAAACCATTTGGAGCAAGTGATAAAGAGACTTCATGACCAAAATCTCATCATAAACTTGGATAAATGTACCTTCATGCAAAGGGAAATTACATTTTTCGTGTTTGTTATCTCAAAGGGAACAGTAAAGATGGGTCCTAGTAAGGTGGAGGTGATTATCAATTGGCCCACTCCAAGAAATCAAGGTGAGGTAAGGAGCTTTCATGGTCTTGCTACCTTTTACAGAAAGTTTATAAAGAACTTCAGTCATGTATGTGACCCTATACTAGATACCACCAAGGGTGGTAATAAAACTAAATTTTCTTGGACAAATGATGCTAACAATGCTTTTGACTACTTGAAGAATAGGGTTGCTCAATATCCTATCTTGACCCTACCTGATTTTAGGAAGGTGTTTACTATGGAGACAAATGCTAGTAACCTATTGATTGGTGTTTTCCTAAGACAAGAGAGAAAACCTATATATTTCTTCTCTGAAAAGATAAATGAGGCTAAGAAAAGACACTCAACATATGACCTTGAAATTTATGCAGTAGTGTAGGCCCTTAAAAAATGGAGACACTACCTTTTACAAAAAGAATTTGTTGTCTATAATGACAACCATGCATTAAATTTTCTAAATTCTCAAGAAAAACTAAGTGTAAAGCATATAAAGTGGATGGAACAATTGCAGGCATACACATTCACATTGAAGGTCAAGAAAACAAGGTTGTTGATGCCCACACCAGAAGAGTTGTTTTTATTGAAGAGGTGCAACTAAAAAGTATTGGGATTGATGCTATGAATCATCTATATGAAGGTGATCTAGATTTTGGAGAGGCATTAAAGGTGTGTTCTCAACTTGTAGGCAAATATCACACCAATTTATCTGAATTTCTCATTCAGAATGATCTTTTGTTCAAAGGTTCCCAACTTTGCATACCTAGGTGTTCTATCAGACTGAACATCATCAAAGGAAAACATTGTGGTGGCATGGGTAGTCACTTTGGCATAGATAAGAATATAGACCAGATCAAGAGAAGTTTCTTTTTGCCTAAGATGGCTAATGATATCAAGATGTTTTTGTAAGTGTGCACTATCTGTCAGCAAGCTAAGAGTGTATCCACCAATCAAGGATTATACCAGCCATTGCCAATTCCTAATAAGCCTTGGGAGTCAATCTCCATGGATTTTGTAATGGACCTTACTAGGATAAAATATGGTTTTGATAGTGTCTTAGTGATTGTAGATAGAGTCAGTAAGATGGTGCACTTTGTCCCTTGCAAAAGCACAAATGATGCCTCCCACATTTCTCAACTCTTCTTCAAAGAAGTTTTAGGATCCATGTACTACCAAAGACAATAGTATTAGAAAGGGATGTTATGTTCCAAGGACAGTTTTGGCAAACACCCCACAAGAAATTGGGAACAAACTTAACTTATAGCTCTTCCTATCACCAGCAAACTGATGGCCAAACAAAAGTGGTAAATAGGTCATTGGGGAACCTTCTCAAATGTTTAACCCAACAACATAATTAGAGTTGGGATATCATCCTCCCACAAGTAGAGTTTGCATTTAATGATTCTCTAAATAGATCCACTAGTAAAACAACCTTCCATACAGATTATGGATTGCATTCAAGAGGCCCATTAGATCTGATAGATATACCTTCATACTTTAAGATCAGTTCTCAAGGAGAAGAGCTTGCATAACTCTTTACACAAGTTCAACATGAAGTGAAAACCAAAATACTGTAGAAAATAGAGAAGTATAAAGAGCAGGCAGATAAAAGGAGAAAATAAGTTCATTTTCAGATTGGGGACAAGCTTTGGACATACCTCAGGAAAGAGAGGTTACCAAAAGGTAGAAATTCCAAACTCCACATGAAGAGAGTTGGCCCATGCACCATTTTTCACAAAATGGGAGAGAATTCTTATGAAATAACCCTCCCCCCTACTTTGTTTATTTCTCCAATTTTTAACATTTCTGATCTAACCTCTTATAAATGTGAGGTATATTGTGATGATGTAGGTACTTCTAACAATGTGAGTCCTTCAGATACTTCAGATGTTGTGCCCAATCTACCTCCTAGCCAACCAGTGCAATTGGAGAAAATCTTGGAATCCAAAGTCCTCAGATAGACCAAATTGAAAAAATAAATGTTGTACCTTGTGAAGTGAAAAGGCCTCCCCAATATTGATGCCACATGGATGACTGAAGACCAGATCACACAACATGGCACTTCCATTGATCAACTAGACTCAAGTGGGAACTTGAGTTCTAAAACTCATGGGGAGTATGGTATAGGAGCACCCACTGCTACAACATGAATACTTCATCAAGATGAGACTCCTAGGGGGTCTTAAGGATGCCTAAGTCCTTAGGGTATCACTTTTAGTCCATTGACCTAATTGTAATTAAGGCTTGGTTCCATGTTTGGCATCCATAAGCCACTTGGTCAATCATTGGTCAAAGGGTCCCTAGAACCTAGGATTTGGGAATTTTAGATTCTTAGGATGTTTTTATGATGTTAGGAACACTAGGTTCAAATTCTACAATAATATTGCATCTTTTATGCAACTTTATAAAATGTTGTCAAAAGTTACAACATTTTGCATCTCTTAGTTTTGAAGTCTAAATGACCTCCCCAATGGTCATATAGTTTGAAATATGGTTGTAACCATTGGGGAAAGATTTCATAACCCTTTCAAGTAGGTGGAAAGCATTCATGATGTAATTTTTCATTTTCAAATCAATAAAATAATTGATTTTCTTGCATACAGTCGACTTGCAGACTTGCGTATTGCCCTGCACGGATTGATCAAAGGATGAAACTAATTGGAAAGCAAGGAGTGTAATACCTTTTTTTTTCATTGGGTTTGAGGTCTTGATGATCTCTGGATCATAAGTTAGAGCATTTTTTTTATCCACTAGTTTGAAACACTCCAAAACTAGGGTTTACTCATTAATTTCCGGTTTCCTCTCATGTCCACCCTTGGAAAATTCTGATCCTTGGTGGAATGAGAGGCTTGCATTTTGTCTACATGATTTTTTGGTTGATTTTCAAGGAAATCAAGTTTGGATCATGTTTAGAATAGAGAATGGTTGACATCTCTATGTGGCGACCAGCAAACAGAATGTTACAGAAGTGACTTCCATGGGATTGGGGTTGATTCAGACCTTGTCATTGGGATTAAAGGAGTTTGGGACCATCCCAAGTGTATTCAAGGTCTTAGTTTCATCTTCCCTCAAGTATTTGGGGTACTTCCTTTTTTGATGGAGACCTAATTGCCAATTAGGCCTGTCTGGTTTTGTGATATCCAAGCCACTTCCCTTCCACTTCAGAACACTTGGCTTTAGTGATTGTCATTAATTAATAGAGGGTACTCAAAACTATTATTAGTTCCCTATGTTCAATAGGAAGTATTGAAGTTAAGTCCAATAAACCCTCTATGTAGGGATATAAGGAAATGAAGGCTTGATTGTGGATCTCACATCTCAAGGATACCCTAGACTCTCTAAATGGTAGGAACATGTGTTGTTAGGCTTAAGGAGACCCTTATAACCTTGGCTTAACCCGTGCAACTCTGGTTGTCACATAGGGTCTTATAAATCAATATTTGGATGTTGATTGCATAATTAGGGATTGTTGAACTACATTTCACGTCTTGAATCAAGTAGTGAACCTTTGTCAAGATGTTGTAAAGAGTAGTGTGATTGTGTTGTGGAATTTTACAAAGCTGTAAGACCTAGGTGGAGAGGGTTGTGTGTTGTGAAGAAGACCCCTTTGGGAGAGTGGGAAAGACATAGGTGTCTAATTTTCCTTAATATACCCTAGATCTTGCATCAATAGTCAGTGCTCTTACATAATAAAAATATAGATTATACACAACCATAATCTGACTTAGCTTGCCAAGAATCCATGTCATACTTTCTAAATCATCACTTCAGTTCAACTACTATGTATCATTGTTCTATTATTGTCATGTGTCTTCAATTCTCTATAACTCTTTGTAATTCTCACCAAAATAAAATATATATTAGATGTAGGTCATACATACCCCATAGTATCTCCCTCTAAGCTCACTAAATATAACTCATCAACCTTGATATTTGATACCCAAAATACCTCTGTATTTTTATTTCTGTACTTAGCCGCTTACATAATTGAATCACCAAAACTTAACTTGAAATCAATTCATCAATATTCCAGATTTGTTGGCATAAATGACAACCAAAAAGTGATATAACACATACAAAATTGATCACTTTCTAACAATCTCTCCCTTTGGCATTGATGACAATACTTAACAAAAAAATGACTAAGTGTTCCAACAAAAACAAAAAAAAACTCTCTTCTTCATTTCTTCTTCTTCTTCTTCTCTCTTTTCCCCTATTCATATTTTATTCTTCTCTCTTCCCCCCTATTCATTTTTTCTTCTATCTTATCCCCCTTGAAAACAATGATAAAGGTGCAGAAAAAGTAAATACATCTAGCGCTTGCTCACCATTTTCATAATATCTTGAAAAGAATCTTCCAAGATCTTGACTTCTGTACTTCATGACTTAACCAATAGTTGACTAACATGAATTAGTCCATTTAGTGTATATGATGTTGTCTCTGCTACTTTCAACTCTATGGGAATAGATTTTGTGAATGAATCTAAGATCTTCTCCATGTCAGATAAGCGAGTTTCAAAAATTAATAACTTAGGAGTAATTAAACTATTCAGCAAACCAAACCTTTTCATGAATCCCCCTTTCTATATATCCAACACATTTACCTTATCCAAAATCATTGTTACTTCTCTATTTCCATTACAAACTATGAGGAGGTCTCACAACTATCCATCATACTGTTAAAGGTTTCCCTGTCCTTATCAATAATGTCTTCAATGTTCTGAACATGTCTGATATGGTTCATGCAATAACTGAATAGTTTCCTACCATGTGTAACACAAATCTTAGCTTTTTCAGTAATAGATTTTAGAATGCTCAGGTCCCATGAAATAGACTAGAAAACTTCAATCACTTTCTTCTCCAAGTATCTCTTCTCTGCCTTTTCTTCTACTATCTTCACTAGATTCTCATAGTGACAATCGAACTCATATAGTGTCATCTTCAAGTTATGTATATCATCTCTTCTCTGGAAAAAAATAGGTACTGGAAGCAATTTGTTCACAATATCGATTGCTCTCGACATTTCCTTAGTCTTCTTGTCACTCTTCTGCTTAGATCTCTCCTTTTCTTAAGTGAGTGCAGTGAAGGATAGACTCACCAAATCATCCTCATCCATGCAATCAATATCAACATTGATAGGTTTTTCTTTGCTTGCCAACAATAAGATAGAAGATGTGTCAATTTTAGTTTTGTCTTCAACTTTTTCTTCTTCATCTTTCTACACCATTTCTTTATGTTCTTCCTCTATCATTTATTCCTCTTTCTTTCCTTCATCCTCATCCATTGCACTATCAATTATTCCTTCAAATGGATACTTATCATCATGAGAAGTGTCAAGTGTCACAAGCACAATAGAAACATAGAAATCTGGTTGCATATCATCTTCTCTTTTCTCAACACTTGCCTCAGCTATTTGGGAACTCTCTCCCATTTCCAAGGGTGTGGCATTGTAGTCTTAGGAGGTGAAGCCTTCTCAAGAATAGTACGCATTAGTATCTCATCCAATGCTCTCTGAGTATCTTTAGTAACTTCTTCATATTTTCTTGCCATAATTTTCACTAACCTTGCCTTAGTCCTCAATAATGGTTTTAGTTCATTGAATACTCTATCTCTCTCTTGCATAGAAATCATAGGTAACATGTTATCAATTTATTGACTCCTAATAGTCTCATCTTCAATGTGTACTAGTAGTTTTATTATTACCAATCTCCCATACAACTCTTCAGGTACACTACCCTCAATTTCTAACAGTTTTTTCTTGAAAACAAGTAAATGATTTACTAAAATATATTCAATATTAAGCTTATAAGTTTCCTCATACCTATCATAGTACTTGTTTATTGCATCTATCTTTCGTTGTTTGATAGCTTTTTTCTTTGTCATTTTCAAGTCGGGTTTCCATACTTGTCTATCACTTTCAGCTTTCTTCTTTTCTATCTCAGTTCTCAGTTCTTTAGGTGGTGAATTCTATTTGGTGGATGTAGTGTTCATTATAGGAAGAAATTTTACTATCTGTGAGGTCTTCAAAGATGATGAATGGGTGGCTACATTAGTAATAGTAGTAGGTGCAGTAGCTATCATTACAACTTCAGGATGTGGAAGGGGTGCAGTACTTGACAATCCAGAAGAACATTTTTCTATCTTCCTCTTCAATTCCTTCAACTCTTCCTTAGTAAATATTTCCTTAACTCCACATTCATGAATAATGTTCTCAACTTTCCTTTTCCTCAAGGCTCTAGTCAGTTCTTCTCTCAGTTTGGCTGATTTTTCCTCATAAGTACCTCATCTTTCCTCAGATGTATCTACTTAAGATGCCAGAACATGTTTGATCTTCATACGTAGCACTTCTAAACTCACTTCATGTCCCATAGGATAACACCATTTCTTCCTTGGAACAATTTCCTCAAAGCACACACAATCAATTTCAATAATGAAACATATTGTATCCTTATACTTTTCAACTAAGTTTTTCAGGAACCCTGTATCTTTCTTTCATCCGCTTCTGAAGAATCTTAATCATACCAAATAGTTCTCCATCAACCCATGTGCTATTCTTTCTTCTAAAAATGTTATAATTATAAATGCCAATAGGTATCCCTTTTCTCTACCCACTAGGGTGCATGCCTATAAATCTGTGCACAACATCAATGTACATGTGAACTAGTAATGAATTAAATATGAAGGTTTTTTTATTTGTCTTTCTTTATCAACTTCACATTCTCCAAAAAATATTGTGCCAATACTTCACATAGGTTATAATTTGTATTTTATTTCACCATTCTGTTGGCCATCATAATAACTCTAGCAGATACTAAATTAGGTCTACTACTATAGTAGAATTTGTAACCAAGTATCATACCAATCAATCTCACATCTTGTAGATATATGTCAATCACTGACATAGCTTGCCTATCCCATTTTGAGTGTGTTAGGGTTTCAAATTACTTATTAACATGCTTCTCTTCTATAGGGATGATTCTAGTATTATCTAGTCTAGTAATTTCATCTATCAATTGACTACAAATCTTCACAGGTTGTTCACCTATCCAAATAAACTAATCATGAACTCTACTCAGCAATATCTTAAACCATCTGTCTTCACTAAATTCGTATAATTATAGAATTTTCATAATGTTTAACTCAGCTACAAGTTTGAACTCATCTCTCATTATTCCATTATCATTCATGTACTCCATTTGAGTAGAAATGTCATCAATACCCAGTATATCATACTTGCAATGAATATATTCCCTAATGTATTCTACATGCAAAATTCCATATGGTGTCTGGGAAAATGCTCCTTCAGGATCATCCTCACATGAATTAAAAGGATGTCTCTTGAATTTATACCTAGGTCTATCCACAACATCATATATCATAGGTGCATCCATAGTTTCTATAGATTTAAATGATGTAAATACCTTTTACACACTGAATTCCAAATATATGCTTCGATCGATCATGTAAGGTAGTCGCTAGATAGTCTGAATCTCTTTTCTCTCTAATTTCCTTAGGTCATTTCTCTTCAAATGGTAAGGAAATAGATAACCATTAGGCTCTTTATACAAGGTTAAGTTATTAAAAGTTCACATAAACCAATTATGTCCAGTTAGTTATAAATCTTGTGATCATAATATATGCATCATCCGATGTTGCGCTCTTAGATATACATTCCAGGATTTCGGCCAATATCACACCTAAGGTTGCTAGAGCTCAATCCATATAATCAGGGGTGGGATATATTCTGCTATATTTTTCCAATGCTCCCCCTAAGGCCATAATTGGCCAATTAGGTCGATTCTACTTTGTTAATATCAACTAAAGATCGAGTAACAACTACTATCTCTCCCTGAACCAATATCTGACTTGTCTCTTTGATTTTCCACATCTTTCCACTATTTTTATCCTCTTCTTTCTTGAAACAACTATCAAAATAATTCTTTATTTCTGCAACACTTTTACCAATATCATTGTCATTCTTCTGTGTATTCCTAGGAAGTGGTACTCTTAAATTGTTTACTCCATTATACCTGTGAAACTTTTCTATATGTCTTGGATTGTTGCATTTGTAACATATAGGAGCTCTTCTATCCTGATTTACTTGCAACTTACAATACTTCACAATGTGTCCAATGTTATTACATGTGTGACATGTAGGTTTCACTGTATGTTCTCCTCTATTGTCTTTTCTATATCCACATTGATTGAGTTTCCTGCATTCTTCCTTATTGTGCCCATATGCATTACAATTAAAACAATAACGAATTTTTTTTTCAAAAGGGACATTATGTCTGCAATCTCTTTTCATGTGTCCAAACTTGTTACAACCAAAACATCTACCTGTGAAAGGTCTGATATGTTCTCTAGGTTCTTCAAGAGTAGGTTTTTATGCATCTTGTTTCTCTTCTTGATTATTGGAACATTTAGCTTCATTGAAGCCAATACCAGTCATATCACCTTTAGGTTTCTGTCTATCTCTTTGTTCATAGATCGAGTCACTGCTCATGTGAATTTTCTCAATGTGTTTATTTTGTCTCAGCAAGTTCACCTTTTATGATCTGATTGTATTTCTCCAATTCTAGATACTTGTTCTTGTAAATTTCAGCCTTATTCTTCATTTTTTCCATCAAAAAATTTGCATTGTTCAAAGCTTCTATAATCTTGTTTTTAACATCTTTTTATTGTTGAATTTCTTTAGCCATTTCTTCATTCTCAAGCTTAAGAGTGTGATTCTCTTTTTCAAGTTGCTTTATCTGATTTGAATTATCATTTTCTGAGTCTTCCTTTACCTAAACCAAAAGATCTTTTCTCTGATTTCTAGAAAGTTCAAGTTTTTCTTTCAATTTCTTGATGAATCCATCTGCTCTCCTTAAATTGAATCTCAAGTCTCCATTCCTAGCTTTAGCTTTATCAATTTCTTCAAGTGAAGCTACAAATTTCTCTTGCAAATTATTTGAATCCATTTTGATCTCCCTTAAGTTGTTAAGCTTTCTCTCCAAGGGCCAAAATCTCTGATACCAATTGTTAGGATTAGGTAATACTGAGTGGGGGGGGTGAATCACTATTACAACACTTAAAATATACTTTGAACTAATTTAACATAACCCATAAGCATATTGAAATAAAAAGAACATAATAAAATAACATAGTACTCATAACACCACTATTTGTTGTCAAGGAACCCCAACCAAGGGAAAACCCCAGTGGGGATGGTACCCACAAGCATGCACTAAAATATAGTGTCCCTGTTAGGAGACCTAGCCCTATTATGAGCTGAATATTATATAGTACAATTCCTTGTTATAGGAATACAACCCTGTTAAAGGTATAGAACAGCATATTAGGGGCCAACTAAGCTTACAAATCTTATAATAATACTTTTGTTACAAAGTGTTCTCAGTCATGAACAAAACAAGCTTATTCAATGCTTAGATAGTTCCCGTCATAGTTCTTCAATGATCTCTATCAATCCTCTCCTCTGCCATTTTCATCTCATACACATCACATATCCATCAATACATTCATCTATCACATATATTCCTTCACTCTAGTAAAGATCTCCATATATATATATATATATATATATATA
>MU223187.1:3678384-3690942 GCA_018584345.1 Thuja plicata | reverse complement strand
TATATATGTATATATATATACATACATATATATATAGATATATATATATATCTTTTCTCTTTACCAAGTCGGCTCTCAATACAAAATAAAATTAATAATGCAAATATTAAATACATAGTTGGTGCTCTTACATAATCACAATATATTATCCAGAACCATAATATGACTGAGTTTTCTAGGAGTCCATGTCATACTCCCCAAATCATCACGTCAGTTCAATTGCTCTATATCACTGTTCTGTTGCTGTCGCCTATCCTTAATTCTTTGTAACTCTCTGTAACCGCCACCAAAATCAAATAGATATTAGATGTAGTTCATACATACCCCATAGTATCTACCTCTAATATTTCTCAATATAACTCATTGATCTCAATCTTTGATACCCAAAATACCTCTATATTTCTACTTTTGTACTTAGTTGATTCTGGAATTGAATCACCAAAACTTAACTTCAAATGAATCAATCAAAATGCCAGATGTGTTGCCATAAATGACAACCAAAAATTGATTTAACACATAAAAAATTGATCACTTTCCAATAGGTCTTGGGTAACCTTCTAAGGTGCTTCACAAAGGAATATAGACAAGTATGGGATCAAGTTTTTCCCCACAAAAAGTTTGCCTATAATGACAATGTGAATAGAACAACTGGTAAAATTCTTTGTGCACTAGTTTATGGTGTCTATCCCAGGGGTGTTTGTGAACTCAAAGATTTAGGAATCATAGAGGGTAGAAGTGGACATGTAGAGGATTTAACCCAATCAGTGAAGGAGGTGCATGATCAATTCAAGAAGAGCCTCATAGAGGTAACACAAAGATTGAAAGCCAATGTAGATGAAAAGAAATAAGAGTTACAGTTTGAAGTGGGATACTTAGTGATGGTACATTTGGATAAAGCCAAATTGAAGAAAGGCATACCTAGCAAGTTACAGATGAGAAGGATAGGACCTTTTAGATCTAAAAAAAATTAATTAAATGCCTACAAATTAGATCTACCCAAAGATTTGGCAATTTCACCTTTGTTAAATATGCAAGACTTAATAAAATACCAGAGGGGATTGAGAACACTTTTGATGTTACGGAGAAAGTTATTGGTGATGTACCCTTACCATCCAAGAGAAAGACATTAGTAGCACGAGTACTGGATTCCATAGCTAAGAAGAAGACTAGACGTGGACAATACATGGGATACCTCATCAAATAGAAATACCTTCACGAAGAAGAGGATGGGTTGTAGAAGCTGATTTCAAGAAGTTGGTGATACATTTTGCATTACCGTGTACACGATCAACTTTACTTCTTTGTTCAGAGGAAGCATCATGCAGGAGTACCTAGGAATTAGAGACCTCAAATTGTTTTTTGAAAGACCTTCTTATGGTCTTGGTATTAGTTAAGGTTGTTTACAATTATTTAGGGTTCTTGTGATGTGGTTTTGTAGATGTGTGTTTTGTTTATTCAATTTTGGTCAAAAAGACCTAATGTAGGGTTGGTCAACCCAAAGTTGTCAAAATATGTAAATGACACCTACAATGCTTGGGTGATCATATTTGGGGTTTAATTAGGTTTAGAATGTGAAATGTAACCTTGTGGAATCCATCTATTGTGTTAGGGCTATGAAAATGCTAAGAATGTAAAAGTTGTAAAAATCGCATGAGAAACTTTTACAACTTTCAAATGTTGCTCGACAACTTTTGGATAAAAGTTGAAATGTACCCTAATGGAAGTTATTGTCAGTTTTGGTATTTTTTTGGGTGTAGGGGACATATTTAAGGATGTATGAATGTCTTTACAAGGGTTGGACTAATTTTGTTTACATTTCAAAGAAGGGAAAAGTGGAAATTCTCTATATTATTACAGTTTTATGAGAATCTAATTGAAATCAATGTAAATGGATTGAATCCTTCAATCCTAAGTGTAATTAATTTAATGATATTTGTTTTCTTATTTTTTAATTACTTCTATTGAGTTTGTGTATAGTTTTGTGTGCTTAAATAAAAATCAATACTTCTTGGACTGCTCTTTTCCAGTGTAGGGTTCTAGTTTGTAAATATGGCTCTATGATGAGATCCCTCCATTAGATCCTTATGGCCCATGGAGGATGGAAAGTAGAGCCCCTTTCTAGTTCTTTCCTTTTCATATAGGTTCCAAAACTAAAAACAAGAAAGTAACAGTCAATGAATGGTTGCAAGGTTAGATTGTTTTAGAAGATTTAGGGATTTGAGAATGGTGTTAGGGTACATAGGAAGTCCTAGAACCAGTTGTGAGAGTTGGTGAGTCTATATAAATATTATATGTTTTTAATTCATACATTTATCCTATTAGCCCAATTTCTAAGGACACTATCACATTATGATTTAAGGTATTGTACGAATAGTTTGAAGACCAATAATCCTAGAAATGTCTAAGTTCGTCAAAAAGGGTATTTAGAATAGTGACTTTTTTGTTAGAATAGTCCCAAAGGATAAATAAATGAGAGGGGGGGTGACTTAGTTATCTACAAATTTAATTCTTTTCCTTATTAACTTTAGAATACAACAAAGTAAATACACATTCAGATAACACAATAGCCAACACTTCAATTTGGTTACGGGGAAACCAAATCGTAAAAACCCCGGTGGGAATTATTACCCACAATGAACTAGATACTTGTTTATAGTAATCCATGTTAGAAGATATTTCAACCCTGTTAGGAGTTCTAATTTATAATGCAATAAGTATAGTGACCTGATTAAGGGTCTGACCCTGTTAGGATTCTTTTACAAATAACCCTGTTAGGGGTGACAACTCACTGTCCAAAAGCTCACTGCTTTAATGGTGAAGGGTACAAACATTTGTAGAATAGATATACACTATATCTGATGATGAACTATAGAGTAGACCTACTATCTTGATCAGTTCCAATGTATTTTAATATTCAACTACTTCTTCACATAGACCCTTGATGAATGAACCACAACTGATATTTTTCTCTGTACATTTTCTGTCTCCTTTCGTTTCATTCACACTTAGTGTATTACAAATGACTTGATATAAGTATCTTCCTCAAAGTAGAAGGTCATGAAGGCTCATGGAAACACTTCAACAACATCTTTGTTGGCTTAACTAATCACAAAAACAATATTAAGTCTGCGCACCACAAAGTGAACAGACATGACGCTTCACTAAGTTGGCTTCACCAAATCATCTCAAATAGCACGAACCTGATGTTACATGATAGGACCATTTAACCAAACATAGTTAAATCATAACTAATAATGAATATACACATGAATATCTTGAAGATAGGTGCAACTCAAGAACCATGTTAAATACAATAGCTCTGAATAGATACTCTTCCAGAACTATAACTGCCAATAATAGAATTACACAACCTGATTGAAACTTCATATCTGAGTCTGCATGTATGAACATAACATAATAAACATGTCTACAACTTGCATATATCAATGCAAAGCTTGATATCATCATTCTGATAAGTACATACTGAATCACTTCTGTATATTATATGTTGTCATCAATGACAAACATACAATCAATCAACTACACAGGAACAAATCTCCAACAATCTCCCCCTTTGACATTGATGAAGGATTCCTCTACACTGCTTCAATTCTTTTGACTATTTTTATACTCCCCCAGAGTATATACTCCCCCTTTGACATCAATGGAAAAGGGAACCATAAAGCATTAGGCATAGGTACTACTCCAGAAGCAGAGTAGTCAACCAATTATCAGTCACAAAGGACTGATGTTCTTCCTGTATTCTCTAATCAAACTTAGGAGAGGGAATTACTCCCAAATTCTCTCAGAGATACTCAAAAGTATCTTTTGCTAAAGGTTTTGTGAAAATATCTGCCAACTATTCTTTGGTGCTCACATAGTCCAATTTAAATTCTTTGTCTGCAACCTTTTCTCTTAGAAAATGGTACTTTATCTCTATGTGTTTTTTCTTTGCATGCATCACAGGGTTCTTAGACATGTTGATAGTTCTAGTGTTATCACAGTGAGTAAAAATAGGATAATCAACCTGAATACCAAATTCTTTAACTATTTGCTTGATCCAAACCATTGTTGAACAATTCAGTGTTGCTGCAACATATTCAGCTTCTTCTATTGACTGAGAAATATAGTTTTGCTTCTTTCTTATCCAAGAAACCAACCTATCACCAAGAAATACTGCTCCTCCTAAATTACTCTTCCTATCATCAATACAACCTTCCCAATCTACATCTGTATACACATGAAGTTGTACATTCTCTGATTTAGGATACCACAAACCATAGTCTATAGTTCCCTTTAGATATCTAAATATCCTCTTGATTTCCATTAGGTGATTCTGCTTGGGTTCAGCTGCAAATCTTCCAAAAATACCAAATGTATTAGATATGTCAGGTCTAGATTGAGTTAGATAAATGATTTTTCCAATCATAGATTTGTACAATGTCTTACCAACTGCTGTGGAATCATCATCTTTTGAAAGCTTTCTTTCTGTTATCATAGGAGTGCATACTGGTTTACCGTCTTCTATCTTGAAGGTCTTCAATATTTCCTTCACATATTTTGACTGATTAATGAATATACCTTTATCTGTTTATTTTGCATTTAGTTCCAAAAATTATTTTACAGGACCAATCTTGCTCATTTCAAATTCATTCTGCATTTCTTTTGCAAATGTTGCACCAAGATTGTCATTACCTCCAAAGATAATGTCATCAACAAATATGGCAACTAGTAGTAATCCATCAGGTGTCTCTCTTGTGAATAGGTTACAATCTGCTGCACCTTTCTTGAATCCAATCTTGGTATGATAACCATCAACTCTTTCGTACCAAGCTCTTGGGGCTTGTTTAAGACCATAGAATGCTTTCTTCAATCTGCATACCATGTCTGGTTTATCTGAAAGATTAAATCCTTCAGGCTATTCTATGTATACTTCTTCCTTCAAGTCACCATTCAAAAAGGCTGACTTTATATGAATTTGATAAACTTTAAAGTCTTTTAATGTTGCATGGGCCAAGAATAATTTAATGGCTTGCAAACTTCTCACAAGGGTAAATGTACCAGTGTAGTCTATTCCTACTCTCTGCACATATCCTTTACCAACCAATTTTTCTTTGTTTCTTACTACTGTACCTTCTTCATTCATCCTATTTCTGAAGATCCACTTTGTTCCAATCACATTTTTTTCACTTGGTCTAGGAACCAATTCCCATGTCTCATTCTTAATTATCTGATCTAGTTCTTCTTTCATTGCATTCTTCCAATTAGAATCATTACAAGCATCTTCAACACTTAAGGGTTCAATCTGTGAAAGTAAACATACCTCTTCATCCATTGTTAGAATTTTTGCTTTTGATCTGGTCAAGACACTGCTGCTATGATCTCAAATGATATCATCTTTAGAGTGGTATCTAGATGTGAATTTTGGAACCTTAGGTGTTACTTCTTCTTCTGTAACGTATGATTCTTCTCTTCTTGATTTAGGGTCATTACATGAAACATCAATGCAATCAAACATTTTTTCAATAATAGTATCTTTACTGCTAGGCCTGGGTTCATCTTCAATCATAGGTGCATATTCATAGTACATTTTTTGGACCATGAAATTTTCATCAATATTTACACGAGTACTTTCAATTATCTTATTTAGTCTTGAGTTGAAACATCTGTATGCTTTTCTTTTAGTAGAGTAACCAAGGAAAATACCTTCATCGCTTCTTGCATCAAACTTACCAACACCATCATCTCTCTTGATGTAGCACTTGTTGCCAAAGATTCTAAAATATTTCACTGTAGGTACATTAACAAACCAAAGTTCATAAGGTTTTTTTTCCATGCTTGGCCTTAGTTGTGTTCTATTGATAGTATAGACTGTTGTATTGACTACATCTCTCCAAAAAGTGTGTACAAATTTTCCTTAAATCATCATAGTGCATGATGTATCAAGTATGATTCTATTCCTTCTCTCTACTATCCCATTTTGTTGTGGGGTTCTAGGAGCACTCAACTGTCTTTTGATTCCATGTTCTTCATAGTATTCATAAAAATGATCAGAGGTGAACTCTCCTCCTTTATCTGATCTCAGACATTTCCGTTTTAATCCAGATTCATTCTCAACCTTAGATTTGAATATTTTGAAATTTTCAAAGGCTTTAGACTTCTCTTTTAAGAACGCAACCCACATCATCCTTGAAAAATATCAAAAAACAAAATGAAATACCTTTCTCCATAGTATGATCTTGTTTGAGTAGGACCACATAAATCTGTATGCACTAGGTCCAATTTGTTTTCAGCTAAGTTCTGCTTTCTTCTGAAAGAACTCCTTACATGCTTTCCCATAACACATTCCCTACATATTGTGTCAATTGGTCTTTCTATACTTGGAAGATATTTGACTACCTTGACATTACTTATCTTTACTATGTTATCAAAATTGATATGACAGAGTCTCTTGTGCCATGACCAACTGTCATCCACTTTTGCAACAAAATAACTTACATATGAATTGAGCTGAAAAACATTACCTTTTGATTTTTTATCTTGATGCAATCATGTCTCCATCTTTATTGTTAATGATGCACTTTTTGTCTTTGAACTCCAAATGATAACCTTTGCCAAGTAGCTATCCAACACTTAGTAGATTGTGATGTATTCCATCAACATGCAAAACATCACTTGTCTTATTCTTTCCATCTAGGGTGATGGATCCTCTACCTATGATAGGTTTGGGAGTGTTATCTCCAAATCTAACCATACCACCTTTGTATTTTTCTAGATGAACAAATCTATCTTTATAACCTGTCATGTGGTGAGAACAACTGTTGTCAATGATCCAATTAGTTCTGATGTCTTCTTTGGAAATTAGGGCTAACTCCTGTGCTTCTTTGTCATCTTCAATGTCTATACCCTTAGGTAATTTTTCCATATCTTTAGTGGCAACAAATCCAATCTCATCTTCTCCTGAATCTTCATCAGTTACACCTTCTTCAACATGATAACATTCCTTTATGTATTTAGGTTTATAATCAGGTCTGAATTTCTTTACTCTTGTAGGACACTCGGATGCAAAGTGGCCAATCTTGTTGCATGACAAACATTTGAATGGAAGATTTCCTTCATATTTTCCTTTTCCTTTCTTTTCTCTTTTAGCAATCATAGCTATGATTTCTTCTAGTTCTTCATCAACATCTCATTTCTCATTATGGCTAGAGATGTGTAAGGATTTCTTACCATGGATTGAGGCTTTGAAATTTGTTTCACCTTTTGGTTCAGTCTTCAATCTTGATATCTCAAATGCAGAGATTTTACTGATCAAAGTCTCTCTTTTAAAGTCTTGTGAAAATTGCATAGTTTCCTCTAGAATACTGATCTTGTTTTCATAGTATGATGTTAGATTAGTCAATAGGTTGTCCATTATATCTTCCTGTGATATTTCTCCACCATTTTTTTTGATTCCAAAAACTACTTCATTTATCCTCTGATTGTAGGCTCTAATGTTCTCTTCAGGTAACATCTCAAGACTATTGTATTTCTTTTTCGATGTCTTCCTGTGTGCATTCTTTACTTGAATATCTCCTTCAACCATGTCTTCTAAATACTTCCATATAGTGTATGCCTTTTCGAATTTCTTGATCTCAAAAAATTCTCTGTCGAATAGGGAACTTATAAGGTCTTCTTTTGCAATTGAATTAGCTGTGAATGTTTCCTTTTGTTTTCTAGTAGCATCATCTTTTGATAGATCTTTAAGTGAGGGAATAACAACTTCTTGTGTAGTTATCTCAAAGATGTCAAAACCAACACATTGTAGATGTGTTATCATTTTATTCTTCCAATCCAAATAATTCTCTCCATCAAACTTAGGACTCTCTTTTCTGAAGTATGCCATCTAATCTACCTTAAGCTATTACGATTTCTCCTCAAGGCACTTGGCTCTGATACCAATTGTTAGAATAGTCCCAAAGGATAATTGAGAGAGGGGGGGTGAATCAGTTATCATCCAATTTAATTTTTTTCCTTATTAACTTCAGAATACAAAAAGTAAATACACATTCAGATAACACAATAAACAACAGTTCGATTTGGTTACGGGGAAACCAAATGGTAAAAACCCAGGTGGGAATTAGTACCCACAATGAACTATACTTGCTTATAGTAATCCCTGTTAAAAGATATTTCAACCCTGTTAGGAGTTTTACTTTACAATGCAATAATTATAGTGACCTAATTAAGGGTCTGACCCTATTAGGAGTCTTTTACAAATAACCCTGTTAGGGGTGACGACTCACTGTCAAAAAGCTCACTGCTTTAATGGTGAAGGCTACAACCTTCTATAGAATAGATATACACTATATCTGATGATGAACTATAGAGTAGACCTTCTATCTTGATCAGTTCCAATGTATTGGAATCTTCAACTACTTCTTCACATAGACCCTTGATGAATGAACCACAACTAATATTCTGCTCTGTACATTTTTTGTCTCCTTTCATTTCATTCACACTTAGCATATTACAAATGACTTGCTATAAGTATCTTCCTCAAAGTAGAGGATCATGAAGGCTCATGGAACCACTTCAAAAAAATCTTTGTCGGCTTAACTAAGCATGCAAACAATATTAAGTCCGCACAACACAAACTAAACAGAAGTGACACTTCACTAAGTCGGCTTCACCAAATCATCTCAAATAGCATGAACCTGATGTTACATGATAGGTGCATTTAACCAAACATAGTTAACTCATAACTTATCATGAATATACAAACACATATCCTAAAGATAGACGCAACTCAAGAACCATGCTAAATACGTCGGCTCTGAACAGATACTCTTCTAGAACTGTAACTACCAATAAAAAAATTACACAACTTGACTGAAAATTCATATATGAGTCTACGTGTATGAATATAACATAATAAACATGTCTACAACCTGAATATATCTACGCAAGGCTGGATATCATCATTCTCATAAGTACATGCAGAATCACTACTATATATTATATGTTTTCATCAATGACAAACATACAATCAATCAACTGCACAGAAACAAATCTCCAACATTTTTTTGGGGAGCTTGTGAGTTATTAGGGTTTAGGAGCCTAATTAGGGCTATAACGACTACTAGCCCTTCACATATGAAATTTTTAACTTGATTGAGAAATGGTTGAACTATAGACCGAGATCTTCAAGAATGGATGTAATCTGATGAAATTAAAGTGTGTCCAATTGTGCAAAGTGACTAGTGAGACTGTATGTATTTTTGTGGGAATCTACCCTAGTAGGTTCAAAGAGGACTTGAGCCACCTTTTGGTAGAGAGGCCCTTGGGGATTAGGTGAAAGAAACTAATAGTTTTCTCCTAGGTTAGAGTTAAAAAGCCCTTTGTAGGTCTAGAAAGAGAGCTAAGCTTGATGCTAGCTGACTCAAGATAGGAGCCTCCCTATTAGAAGCAAACTAAATTGTGGGGCCGAGTGTGATGGTTGGCAGTTTCTTGTGATCCCGCAATGAGAGTGAGTAAGAGAGAGAAAGTTTACAAGAACACAAAGTGATGATGCATGGAAGGAGGGAAATGAAGAGAGAGTTAATGTGGGCCCAAATTCAATAGTCTTCGTAACCATGTGAATAAAGATGCATGAAACATATTGAGCACATGATAACGAGATGTTTCCACACCTCCTGTGTCAGTAGTAAGGTTGGTGGGGCTAGAAAAAATGAGGTGGTAAATAGGTGGTTTGAAATGCCTTTTAGGGCCTTCCACATAGAGGTCAAGGGTGGTTGATTGTGTTTATGGTTACCTTTTTCTTGGTGTGTGAGTAATTTACAAGAACATCAATGACTTCCTTTTAAATTCAAAATGAGGTTTAAATCTAGGTCATTGGATGCTTTTGACATGTAAAGGTGACCGATTAGAAAGGGAAATTTTTTCTCCTAAGGGTTTCAATGCCATAGCTCTTTATTCCATGTAACAAAGAAGTATTTGGAAAGGCCTTTTTTCTAGATCGATGTTAACATGGCCACATTGCACTGTGTAGATCAAGTTGATACAAGCCAATTATGATGAGTTAGAGGGACATATTTTGTTTAGTTAATTTAAATATTGGAAGAAGGTGCCAATTGGAATTTTTTTTATACCAATTCCCGCACTTGTAGAATTTGAAGGTCTTAAGAGGGTTGCCTAGGCTTTTATTTTTTCCCTAAGTGATTAATAGTTTGTTGCATTCCTTAGTCTATAAAAGGAATTTTATGATCACTAAAGGGGGTTCCCAAATTTTTTGTGAAGTCAGTCTATGTTAAAGATAGTGATACATTTTGAAGTTATTCATTCTCTAAGAAATCCTATACAGTGTTTGACATTAAATTGTAAATTAATGCTTGGTGGTATGTCTTTGTATCAAAGTTGGATCTTTATTAATTGAATACAAATTAAGGATTTATCTCAAATTGTCTCTTTGAGGTTTCAGATATGAGTTTGTTATCTTTTCCATCTTTCAAGGAAAGAATTAAAATGTTGAGATAATTTACTGTGAGAGTTTGTACTTTTTTATGAATTTGATAATATTCATCCATAGAAAAGGGAATTTATATGTAAGTAATATTCTCCTTGAATTATTTTATTAAGAAATTAATTCCTACTATCAGATATTTCAGGATTTTATTTGACTCTATAAATCAAATGGATTAGGCACTGGTCATAGGTGATTCATGAGAAGTATAGGGAAACAAATTGAAAATATAAAACTATCATGTGATTTTTTTGTCAGATAAATTTTTGAGGTTTATCTATTATATCCATGTGGTCATCTACTGAGGAAATTGCATAAGATATATTTGAACAAGTAGATAAAGTAAAGGTACACTCGCCTAAATTTCATGGTGCTTAAAGCGTAGAAGGTCAATTGACCTTGTTATTGTTGGGATTTTCTTGTCCTGGTTTGTGAATGAAGTAGCAATTGATTTCATTGTGGTCCTTGACACTCATAACATAATTCAGTGATATTTTAGAATCAAGGGTAGAAATAAAAAAAATCAACACTTATATCCCTCCTTGAGCCACTACATCCTCAATTTTTGCTTCAACATTATATCCTCCTATTTGTTGAGTTTTAACCATTTTCCCTTAGAATATTTTCTTGCTGGCACATTTCTTGGTGATGTTCTCCTCTCTCCATTCTTTCTTGGACTTCATCTAGTTGGCTCACCAAGTTCTTTTTTCTTTCAAGTTTTTTTCCAAAAGAAGACTTATTCAGACCTTTCATCTTATCCTTTATAATACAAAGCTTTCTACAAATTCTTATCATAGGGGAATCAACCACAAGAGTGTTGCATAATTGCTTAACCAAAAAATGAAAATCTAGGTGGGTAATCCACATTAGTTAAAACCTAAAAGGAGAGGAAACTTTTTTATATTCTTTCCAGTCCAATACAAGAGCATTGTAATCTGAGGTGATTCTAGGGAAGGCTATAAGAAAAAATTTAGCAAGATTATGTTAGAGTAAAAAATCGATTCAACTTATTAATTAAATGATATTGATTTAATTATTAAGTCACTTATTATCTCTATTTCACTTAAGCTAAACTTTAGGCATACAATAATTAATTCGTTTATTAATTATTATTATGTAACCTAGATTTTTCCCCTTTAGGGTTTCCCTTCTAGGGTTTTAATCACCTTCATAAGGTTTGATCTCTTTGTATTTTGTATTCTCTCTCTGAATGGATATTTTGTCTTTCAGAACTTTTTTGTCTCGAAGCTTTGTTTTTGTAATAGGTTATTTTGCATCCAGATGATCTTGGCTTATGAATTCTTTGAATTCTAACATGGTATTAGAGCCTCTCTATTGCTGCGTGTTCCTGAGTTTTTGGAGCTCTGAGGGTTTAAAGGTTTTTCTACATTTTATGTGTGGTTCTAGAGGGGATTTGATTTCTGGAGCACTTTGGGGAAAAGTGACATCTAGGTTGCGTCCAGAATGCCCAAAAACCCCTATTTTCTTATAAGGCACGTCCTATTGTTAGTAATAATTGAGAGGGGGGGTGAATCAGTGGCCTCAAAAATTTGTCCTTCAAACATAACAACCAATTAATAAATCTCAGATTATTATGTCCCTACAAGGTGCATTCCATGAAATACTAATAATGATTAACTATTTGTCAGTTTTCTCTATCAATCCTTATTCTTTCTTGATTACCGATAAGTAGTATAACTATTTAATGAAACTCAATAAATAAGAAAAGTATACCAATAAATCTAGAATTAACTATGTGAGATACAAAATTATAAAGAAATGAATCATACACACATAACACATGGATTTTAATATGGAAACCATGTTAAGGAAAAAACCACTGGGACCGGTATCCCAAATTTTCACTCTTCTGAAGTGAACCATGCTAGGAGCCAACCCTGTTAAAGGTTACAAAGACACTATTAAGTGTGACCTTGTTAGAGGATTTTATACATAGAGGTTGTCACTTAGTATCAGGCATCTATTGCTACCATCCTTGAATCAGCCTCCTTCTTAGACTATCAATAGGTATCGGGCAAGTCCAATGCTACTTTCAT
>MU223187.1:3643891-3670187 GCA_018584345.1 Thuja plicata | reverse complement strand
CATGTCTAAGAACCCTGTGATGCACACAAAGACAAAACACATAGAGATCAAGTACCATTTCTTAAGAGAAAAGGTTGCAGACAAAGAAGTTAAATTGGACTATGTGAACACCAAAGAATAGTTGGCAAATATTTTCACAAAGCCCTTATCAAAGGATACTTTTGAGTATCTTAGGGAGAAGTTGGGAGTAATTCCCTCTCCTAAGTTTGTTTAGAAGAAGCAGCAATGACATCAGTCATTAAGTGACTGATGAATGGTTGACTAATCTACTTTTGGAGTAGTACCTATGCCTAAAGAACTATGGCATCATTTTCCATTGATGTCAAAGGGGAAGTATATAGTAAGGAGGAGTATGTACTAAAGAGGGAGCATATACTCTGTGGGAGTATATAGATGGAACAAAAACACAGACAGGGGAACTACAATAGTTTAGAGAAATCTTTGATGAGGATATTGAGAAGATTGAAAAATAAAGAGGACACCATGAACAGGGGATTTTTTTGATATCATATGTTTCCATCAATGTCAAAGGGGGAGATTGTTGGAGATTTGATTCTGAGTAGTTGATTGATTGTATGTTTGTCATTGATGACAACATATAATACACAGTAGTAATTCTGTATGCACTTATCCAAATGATGATATGAAGACTTGTGTCGATAGACACATGTTGTTGATATGTTTATTATGTTGTTTTCATACACACAAACCTAGATATGATGTTTCAGCAAAGTTATGTAATTTTGTTATTGGCAGTTACAATTCTGGAAGTGTAACGGTTTAGGGCTGATGTATATCACATGTTTCTTGAGTTTCCCCTATCTACTGTATATGCATGTGTATATTCATGTTTAGTTATGAGTTTATAATATTAATCTAAAGGCGCAAAACGTGTTTCAAGAAGATTACAAAGTTAGAGTAAAATTGGTGAGGCCGACTTAGTGAAGATTGCATCTATTTGGTTTATACTTGTGCGGTTGTAATTATGCTTGCGTGCTTAGTAGAGCTGACAAGAATGTAATGACGAGTTGTCTTATAGGTCCCATGATCTTATACTATGAGGAAGATACTTATAACAAGTGAAAGGTGACACGCTATGTGTGAATGATATGAAATGATAAGAAAGATGTACAGAGTAGATTATCAGAGTTGGTTCTTTCATCAAAAGTCTATGTGAAGAAGAAGTGAAAGATTGAAATACATTGGAACTGATCAAGACAACATGTCTACTCTATAGTTCATCATCATATATAGTGCATATCTATTATTCAGAAGGTTGTAGCCTTCACCATCAAGCAGTGAGCTTTTGGACATTGAGTCCATCACCCCTAATAGGGTTATTTGTAAAAGACTCCTAACAGGGTCTGACCCTTAACCAGGTCACTATACTTATTGCATTGTATTGTACAAATCCTAACCAGGTTAAAATATCTTCTAATAGGGATTACTACAAACAAGTATAGTTTATTGTGGGTGCTAATTCCCACCGGGGTTTTTACCATTTGGTTTCCCCGTAATCAAATTGTGTGTTAAGTAATGTGCTATTTGATTAAGCATTTACTTGGTTGTATTATAAAGTTAAAGAAGTAAAAAGAACTGAAGTTACTAATAACTGATTCACCCCCCCCTCTAAGTTATCCTTTGGGACTATTCTAATAGATTTGGGTGATGCCTTTCTCTATCATCAGCTTTCTAGCACAATAAACTATGGATCTGTTTCTTCTCTCAGCAATCCCATTTTGTTGTGGTGTTCTTGGTGCAAAAACCTATCTTTTTATACCATGCTCATTACATAAATTAGTGAAATCATCTTATATAAACTCACCTCCTCTATCTGATCTCAAACATTTCAAATCCTTACCACTTTTTTTTTTTTCTGTCATAGCCTTATACCATTTAAACATCTTGAATGCTCCAGATTTATCTTTTAGAAACATAACTGTCATCATTCTAGAGTGATCATCAACAAAGAGAATACGATATCTATCTCCATAATAACTCTTTGTCCTCATTGGTCCACAAAGATCAGTATGGACTAATTCTAGAATATCATCAGATGTATGGGTTTTACTTTTGAAACTAGACTTCATCATCTTACCTTTTTGACAATTCTTGCACATGATGTTGTTGGAATTTGACATCATCAGTAAGCCTCTTACATTTCTCTTTCTGCTTATTTTCATCATTTTGTCAAAATTCACATGACACAATCTTTTGTGCCACAACCACATGTCTTCATTTCTAGTCATTAAGAAAGTGGTTTTAGTATCACTCAGATAGAATAAGTGACCTTTTGTCTATTCACCGGTACCAATCAATCTTCTTGATTCATTGAAGATCTTTGCCTTCTTATTTTCAAATGCTACTCAGTGACCTAAATTATTCAGCTGAGAAACACTCAATAGATTATAATTCAATCCTTTTACCCAATAAGCATTTTCACATTTAATCAAGTTATTCAACATTATAGTTCCTTTACCTTCAACTGGACAAGGTGTATCATTACCCATTCTAACTGTACCACCATTATAGTACTCAAAAGTGTTAAACATTTCTTTGTCACTAGTCATGTGGTGAGTGCAGCCACTATCTATAATCCAGATGTCATTCTTGCTAACCTTAGATATGAGTGCCATTTCTACATACCTTTAATCTTCATCTGAATCATCTTTCACAGCCACAAACACCATCTCAATTTCTTCATCAGGTTCAGTGTCAGTATCTTCATCCTTGCAAGAAGCTAGGTATCTGGCTTTCTTGCCTTTGTGCATATTGTCTCAGGTATCTCTTCTTTCTAATTGTCGGTAACTTCTGTAATCTTTGTTATCACCTCTGTCAAATTTCTTTTCCAAAGATCTATCATTAACTCTATCATCTTTCCTTCTGTTAGGACATCTTGCAGCAAAGTGTCCAATCTCTTTACATTTAAAGCATACAAGTGGTAACTTGCCTTTGTATTTACCTTTGATTCTCTATGTTTTTCTAGCCATAAGTGCTTCTATTTCATCTAGATCTTCTTATTAACTTTCACTTTCACTATCTCTTCTATATGTGTGTCTATGACTTGATTTGCTTATTCTCATAGAAGTTTTAAATGCAGACTCTAATTTTGGTTAGACACTATTATCAAAGTTATTAATCTCAAATGAAATCAGTCTACCAATTAAACTATCAAGAGTAACTGTATTGTTTTCTACTACTCTCATTTCTTGAATGGCAGAATCTCTAATAGTATATGTAGGTAGTAAGGTTCTTAAGATTTTACTTACCACTTTCTCCTCTTCAAGTGTACCTCCAACTCCTCATATAGAATTGAATACTTCTTTGATTCTTGTGTTGTACTATGTGATAAAGTTAGAATAGTCCCAAAGGATAACTGATATAGGGGGGTGAATCAGTTATCAGCTAATTAAATTCTTTTATCTTATTAATTCTAGAATACATTAAAGTAAATTCACATTCAGATAACACAATAGACAACACCACAATTTGGTTATGGGGAAACGAAATGGTGAAAATCCCGGTGGGAATTAACACCCACAATGAACTATACTTGTTTATAATAATCCCTATTAGAATATCTTTCAACCCTATTAGGACTTTATCTTTACAATGCAATAAGTATAGTAACTCTATTAAGGGTCTGACCCTATTAGGATTCTTTTACAAATAACCCTGTTAAGGGTGAGGACTCATTGTCCAAAAGCTCACTGCTTCAATGGTGAAGGCTACAACCTTCTATAGAACAGACATGCACTATATCTGATGATGAAATGTAGAGTAGACCTGTTGTCTTGATCAGTTTCAATGTATTGTAATCTTCCACTGCTTCTTCACATAGATCCTTGATGAATGAAACACAACTGATATTCTACTATGTACTTTTTCTATTTCTTTTCTTATCATTCACACTTAGCGCTTCACAAATAAACTACTATAAGTATCTTCCTCAAAGTATGAGATCATGGGACCTATTAGGCATCTCTTCGTAACATCCTTTTCATCTTAACTAATCATGCAAGCATAATTACAACCGCGCAATATAAACTGAATAGACGCGACACTTCACAAAGTCGGCCTCACTTAATTAACTCTAACATTGCAATCTTGTTGAAAAAAGTATGGCACCTTTAGATAACTATCTTGAACTCATAATTAAACTTGAATATACACACGCATATCCTAAAGATAAGAACAACTCAAGAACCAATGCAATATGTTGGCTCTGTAGAGACAAACTCCGGAAAATGTAATTGCCACTAACAGAATTACACAAAACAACTGAAACTTCATATCTAAGTCTACGTGTATGAACAAAACACAAAAAACATGTCTACAACATGAATATAACTGCACAAGGATTAATAGCATCATTTTGATAAGTATGTATAGAACATTGCTGTATATTATATGTTGTCATCAATGAAAAACATACAATCAACTGGCTACCAGAAGTAAATCTCCAACAATCTCCCACTTTGGCATTGATGGAAACATGATATTAAAAACATCTTCAGCACATGGTGTCTTCTTTATTTTTACAATCTTCTCAATATTCTCATCAAATATTGTAGCTCCTTTATCTATGTTTTTTAGTTACATGGTTATATACTCCCCCAGATTATATGCTCCCCCTTACTATATTCTCTCCCTTTGACATCAATGGAAAAGGGTGCCATAAACAATTAGGCACAGGTACTACTCCAGAAGTAGAGTAGTCAACCATTCATCAGTCACTATGGACTGATGTACTTGATGCTTTATCTAATAAGACTTAGGAGAGGGAATTAATCCCAACTTCTCTCTGAGATACTCAAAAGTATCTTTTGATAAAGGCTTTGTTAAAATATCTGCCAACTATTATTTGGTGCTCACATAGTCCAATTTTACTTCATTATCTACAAATTTTTCTCTAAAAAAATGGTATTTGATCTCAATGTGTTTTTTCTTTGCATGCATCACAGGATTCTTGGACATGTTGATACTATTGGTGTTATCACAATAAATAAAAATAGGTTAATCAACCTGTATACCAAAATATTTAACCATCTACTTGATCCAAACCATTGTTGAACAATTCAATGTTGCTACAACATATTCAGCTTTTGCTATCGACTAAGAGATATAAAGTTCCTTCTTGCTTATCCAAGAAACCAACCTATCTCCAAGAAATACTAATCTTCCAGAAGTACTCTTCTTGTCAACAATACAACCTTCCCAATCTGCATCTGTATACACAAGAAGTTGTACATTCTCTGATTTAGGATACCATAAATCATAGTCTATAGTTCCCTTTAGATAATTTAATATTCTCTTTATTGCCATTAGGTGATTCTATTTTGGTTCAGAAGCAAATCTACCAACAATGCCAACTGCATTACATATGTTTGGTCTAGATTGAGTAAGATATATAAGTTTTCCAATCATAGATTTGTACAATGTCTTGTCAACTAATGTGGAATCATCCTCTTTAGAAAGCTTGCTTCCTATTATCACAGTAGTGCATACTAGCCTACAGCCTTCCATCTTCAAAGTCTTTAATATTTCCTTCACATATTTTGACTGATTTATGAATATTCCTTTATTTGTCTGATTTACATTTAATCCCAAAAAATATTTTATAGGACCAATCATGCTCATTTCAAATTTATTTTGCATTTGTTTTGCAAATTATGCACTATGCTTGTCATTACCTCGAAAGACAATGTCATCAAAAAATATGACAAAAAGTAGTAATCCATCAGGTGTCTCTCTTATGAATAGGTTGCAATCTATAGCTCCTTTCTTGAATCCAATCTTGGTAAGATAACCATCTAGTCTCTCATACCAAGCTCTTGGGGCCTATTTAAGTCCATAGAGTGCTTTCTTCAATCTTCATACCATATCTAGTTTAACTGAGAGATTAAATCCTTCAGGTTGTTCTATGTAGACTTCTTCTTTAAGTCACCATTCAGAAAGGCTGATTTGAAATCCATTTGATATACTTTAAAATATTTGAATGTTACATAGGCCAAGAATAACTTAATGGCTTCTAATCTTCTCACAGGGGAAAATGTGGTAGTGTAATATATTCCTTCCCTTTGTGCATATCATTTACACACCAGTCTAGCTTTGTTTCTGAGAACTATACCATCTTCATTCATCTTATTCCTGAAGACCCATTTTTTTCCAATCACATTTTTCTCACTAGGTCTTGGAACCAATTCCCATGTATCATTTTTGGTTATCTAATCTAATTCTTCTTCCATTGTTTTCTGCCAATCAGAATCCTTGCAAGCATCTTAAACATTTAAAGGTTCAATCTGTGAAAGTAAACATACCTTTTCATCCACTGTTAAACCTTTTTCTTTAGATCTAGTCAAAACACTACTACTCTTATCTCCAATGATATCATCTTTTGAATGGTATCTAGATGTGAATTTTAAAACTTTTGGTGTGACATCCTCATCTCTAATCTGTGATACTTCTTTGTTTGATTCAGGTTCATTACATGATACATCAATGCAATCAAACATTTCTTCAATAACAGTGTCTTTACTACTAGGCCTGGGTTCATCCTCAATCATAGGTGCATATTCATAGTACCTCTCTTGAATCATGAACTTCTCATCAATCTTTACATGAGTAATTACAATTATCTTCTTTAATCTTAAATTAAAACATCTGCATGCTTTGCTTTTAGTCTAGTAACCAAGGAAAATACCTTGATCGCTTCTAGCATAAAACTTACCAACACCATCATCTCCCTTGATGTAACACTTGGTGCCAAAAAAATTTAAGTATTTTACTGTAGGTACATTACCAAACAAAATTTCATAAGGTGTCTTATCTATGCCTAGTCTTAGTTGTGTTCTATTGATAGTATAGACTGTTATATTGACTACATCTCTCCAATAGGTGTGCGCAACTTTTCGTTCAATCGTCATAGTGAGCGCTATATCAAGTATGATCTTGTTCCTTCTTTCTGCAATCCCATTCTATTGAGGGGTTCTAGGTGCACTCAACTATCTTTTGATTCCATGTTCTTCATAGTAGTCATAAAACTGGTTAGAGGTGAATTATCCTCCTCTATCTGATCTCAGACACTTTAGTTTTAATCTAGATTCATTTTAAACTTTAGCTTTGAATATTTTGAACTTCTCAAAGGCTTCAGACTTCTCCTTTAAGAATGAAACCCACATAATCCTTGAAAAATCATCAACAAACAAAATTAAATACCTTTTTCCGTAATATGATCTCATTTCAGTAGGACCACATAAATATGTATGCACTAGGTCTAACTTATTTTCAGCTGAGTTCTACTTGCTTTTGAAAGAGCTCCTTACATGCTTTCCCATAATACATTCCATGCACATTGTGTCAACTGGTTTTTCAATACTTGGAAGGTCTCTAACTACCTTGACTTTGCTTATCTTTACTATATTGTGAAAATTGATATGACAGAGTCTCTTGTGCCATAACCAACTCTCATCCACTTTTGCAACAAAAAAACTTACATCTGAATTAATCTGAGAAACATTACCTTTTGATTTTGAGCCTAATTCAATCATTTCTCCTTCTTTGTTTCTAATAATGCATTTGTTATCTTTGAATTCCAAATGATAACCTTTGTCAATTAATTGTCCAACACTTAGTAAGTTGTGATGTAATCCATCAACATACAAAACATCATCTATCTTGTTCTTTCCATCCAGGGTGATAGATCCTTTTCCTATGATAGGTTTGGGAGTGTTATCTCCAAATATAACCATACCACCTTTTTACTTGTCTAGATGAACAAATATTTCTTTATCACCTGTCATGTGGTGAGAGCATCTGTTGTCAATGATCCAATTAGTTCTGATGTTTGCTTTGGAAATTAAGGATAACTCCTATGCTTCCTTTTCATGTTCAATGTCCATATCCTCAAGCACATTTTCCATGTCTTTAAGGGCAATGAATCCAACTTCATCTTCTCTTGAATCTTCATCAGTTACACCATTAGCATGATAGCATTCCTTTCTATATTTAGGTTTATAATTAGATCTGAATTTCTTTACTCTTGTAGGAAACTTGGAAGCAAAGTGGCCAATCTTGTTGCAGGAAAAGGATTTGAATGACAACTGTCCTTCATACTTGGCTTTGCCTTTTCTTTCCTTCTTAGTAATCATAGCAATGATTTCTTCTAGTTCTTCATCAACTTCTTCTTTGTCATTATTGCTAGAGATGTGTAGAGGTTTCTTATCATGGACTATGACTTTGAAAGTTGTTTCACTTTTGGGTTCACTCTTCAATCTTGATATCTCAAATGTCGATATTTTTCTGATCAAACTATCTCTCTTGAAGTCTTTTGAAAATTGCATGGTTTAATCTAGAACATTGATCTTGCTCTCATAGTTTGCTGTCAATGTAGTCATCAGCTTGTCCATTATGTCTTCTTCTAAAATTTCTCCACCATTGTTTCAGATTCCAGAAACTACTTAATTTATCCTCTGATTGTAGGCTCTGATGTTCTCTTCAGGTAACATCTCAAGATTGTTGTATTTATTTTTCCATGTCTTCTTGCATGCATTATTTTCTTGGCTATCTCCTTCAAACATGTCTTCTAAATAGTTCCATATTGTGTATGTTTTGTCTACTTTCTTGATCTCAGAGAATTCACTATTAGATAGTGCACTTATAAGGGCTTCTTTGGCACTGCATTAGCTGTGAATGTATCCTTTTGTTTACTAGTGGCATCATCTCTTGCGAGATCTTTTAGAGACAGAATAACAACTTCTTGTGTGGCTATCTCAAAGATGTCAAAACCAATGCACTGTAAATATTTTATCATTTTTTTCTTCCATTCTAGATAATTCTCTCCATCGAACTTAGGACTCTCTTTTCTGAAGTATGTCATTTGATCTACCTTAAGCTATTAGGATTTCACTTCAAGGCACTTGGATCTGATACCAATTGTTAGAATAATCCCAAAGGATAACTAAGAGGTGGGGTGAATCAGTTATTAGCTAATTAAATTCTTTTCTCTTATTAATTCTAGAATACAATAAAGTAAATGCACATTCAGATAACACAAAAGACAACACCACAATTTGGTTACGGGGATGCCAAATGGTGAAAACCCCAGTGGGAATTAACACCCACAATGAACTATACTTGTTTATAATAATCCTTGTTAGAAGATCTTGTAACCCTGTTAGGAGTTGTTCTTTACAATGCAATAAGTATAGTGACCTAGTTAAGGGTCTGGCCCTGTTAGGAGTCTTTTACAAATAACCCTGTTATGGGTGTGGACTCACTGTCCAAAACCTCACTGCTTCAATGGTGAAGGCTACAACATTCTATAGAACATATATGAACTATATATGATGATGGACTATAGAGTAGACCTATTGTCTTGATCAATTCCAATGTATTGTAATATTCCACTGCTTCGTCACATAGATCCTTGATGAATGAAACACAATTGATATTCTACTCTGTACTTTTTCTATTTCTTTTCTTATCATTGACACTTAGCGTTTCACAAATGAGATACTATAAGTATCTTCCTCAAAGTATGAGAATATGGGACCTGTTAGGAACCTCTTCATAACATCCTTGTTGGCTTAACTAATCATGCAAGAATAATTACAACTGCACAATATAAACAGAATAGAAACGACGCTTCACAAAGTCAACCTCACCAAATTAACTCTAACATTGCAATCTTGTTGAAACACATTTGGAGCCTTTAGGTAACTATTTTCAACTCATAATTAAACTTGAATATACACATGCATATCCTGAAGATAAGAGCAACTCAAGAGCCAATGCAATATGTCAGCTCTGTACAGATAAACACCAAAAACTATAACTGCAGCTAACAGAATTACACAACACAACTGAAACTTCATATCTAAGTCTGCGTGTATGAACAAAATATAAACAACATATCTACAACATGAATATAACCGTGCAAGGCTTAATAGCATCATTCTGATAAGTACATATAGAACACTGTTGTATATTATATGTTGTCATTAATGACAAACATACAATCAACTAGCTGCCAAAAGTAAATCTCCAACTATTTTCTCCTTCTTTCATTCTAAGATCATCAAACTTTCCTCTAAGGATTTTGACCTTAGCTCTCTGAACTTTTGCATCACCTCCATGTATAAGTTTCAGTTTGTCCCACATCTTCTTTACAGTTTTTTAATCCTTGACATCTTCAAATTTAGCATCAAAAAGTGAGGAAGAGAGCTCTATGACCATGCAGTTGTGCTCATGCTTCTCTCTCAATTTATCTACTATTGGTTCTCCTATTGGAAATACATATTCAGTATCTAAGTATTGAGTAACATCATTACCAATACCTGATAAGTGGAGTCTTATTCTTCTTTTCCATGAAGCAAAATTATCTTTGTTCAGCTTGGGCACATCTTGTCTATTCATCTTGTGATCTTTAGATTAGGTCTTGAAACCTTCCTTTCTAAGCACACAAGCTCTAATACAAATTGTTAGTAATAACTTAGAGGGGGGGGGGTGAATCAGTGGCCTCAAAAATTTGTCCTTCAAACTTAACCACCAATCAATAAATCTCAGATTATTATGTTCCTACAAGATGCATGCCATGAAATACTAATAATGATTAATTGTCTATCAGTTTTATCTGTCAATCCTTATTCTTTCTGGATTACCGATAAGTAGTATAACTATTTACCAAAACTCAGTAAATAAGCAGAGTATTCTGATAAATCTAGAATTAAATATGCGAGATGCAAAAATATAAAGAAATGAATCATACATTCATAACACATGGATTTTAATGTAGAAACCCTATTAAGGAAAAAACCACTGGGACCGGTACCCCAAATTTTCACTCTTCTAAAGTGAGCATTGTTAGGAGCCAACCCTGTTAAAGGTTACAAACACACTATTAAGTGCGACCTTGTTAGAGGATTTTATACATAGAGGTTATCACTTAGTATTGTGCATCTATTACTACCATTTTTGAATCAGCCTCCTTCTTAGACTGTCAATAGGCATCGGGCAAGTCTAGTGCTACTTTCATGAATCAACCTTTTTGGCACTCCTTGAGATGTACCTCAATATATAGAAGACTGTTAAGTCCTGCTTGGTTAAGAGACTTGATGCTTCAATGATTAAACTGGAACACTATGACCTATTCATATTGCAACTTTGAATTGCATATTTTCAGATCTATTTAAGTACATTACCTCTCTATATAATGTATCAATTCAATCCTTTTGCTCCACACTTTATTCTCTATGATGATGTGCTCACTGTTTGTCGATGTCTACAGAATTCCTTAGCTCTTCCTTCAGCTTGTTTGATCAATACTGTATGAATTTTTTCTTCATGAGTTTCTCTTCAACATCCTCTTTTTATTCACTCCCCCTTAATCTCATCCATAAATGAATCAAGCTTGTCTTTTATATAGACATAATATTCATTGTTTCTTGGTTCTTGATTCTTGGCATGATAATCAATCCATCCAATTAGATTTAAAGCATAACTATTGATTTGTCTCATAGATATCTCTTTCCAACTGTACAAATCATCTTTAAATCAATCACTTATCTATGGTCAAATAAAACAAAGTAGACAACCAGTTAAGTCCTTATTTATCTCTGCCAGCTAGATGTTTTGTTGGGTTTGACTCCCTCTGCTTGATTCTTTTGATTTTCCATGAGGACAAGGTCTCCTACCTCAAATGTTCGTGACTTCACCTTATTGTGATAGTTCCTTCTAAGGCGATTATGATAGCCTTGTAAGTGGTCGAAGGCATGCTACCTTCTCTCATCTAGTAACTCTAGCTCACTAAGCCTTGCTACCCTATAGTCTTCGTCAGAAACTAGGTTCTTCAATGATAACCTCAGGGATGGGATTTCCACTTTGAGGGGTAATACCACCTCTGTTCCATAGACTAGGGAGAAAGGAGTTTCTCTTGTTTCTGTTCTCACACTAGTTCTGTGTGCCCATAGTTCAGGACTAACTCTCCATTTTGTCAGTCACCACTGCAGTTAGTTGTCAGTGACAACTGACTAATCCTTCGGTGAAAATCTAGTTAGCTTTGTGGTCTCTGTCTGTCGGGCATCATTGGAAATTTACTCTTCAGGCAACCTTCTGAATTTACTTGTCGGGCACTCTGTGGTTTTTCTTCATCGGGCAACACTGTGCTTCTGATCGTTGGGTATCACTGCGACTGTTCTCCTTTGCTCTGTTTGTTGATGTGCACTCCATCGGTGTTGTTTGTCACTTTGTGAATACATGACTTTTGTGTATCACTAAAGGCATAACCTTGGTTCCTTTTGTTCTCTGAAGTCTTTGGCATTATGTACATGACCATGCAAATGATATCAATTTGACATCAATGACAATACAATCCATTAACTAATTTAATGACTTGCATTATCTTCAACTTAACATTATCAAGTATTTAATCAGTTACATGTCATCACCTATTCGGACAAATTGAAATTTGGGCCCTATTTTGCATGCATTTCCATTGGCACACTTTACGAGGAAAACATGTGCCTCAGTTTTGATGTAGCCTCAATTTATGTGCCATATTGATGGTTGTGCCAACTTGATTTTTGTACCCCCTTGATTTTTATGCCACCTTGATTTTTGTGCCACCTCAATTTATGTGCCCCTCGATTTTCATGTTGTAAAGTTGTATGGAGGAGAGAGAAAATGACATCCCTATCTTTTTTTAAAATAAAAAAATATGAAGTTTTTTTTTATGTTTTTTCTTTAAAAAAACATGCTTTTTTAAATATTTTTTTTTTAAATAAAATATAAATAAATATTTTTTATGTGTTTTTTTCTTCAAAAAATGTACTATTTTTTCTTTTTACTTTAAAAAAAAATATACTCTTTTTTTTTAATTTAAAAATAAAACATGTTTTTTAATTGTTTTTTTCAAAAAAACAATTGATGTTTTTATTATTTCTTTCCATTAAAAAAATAATATTATTTTTTCTACCAAATTTGGTGGGAATTCTGGAGGCAATCTAGATTTGGAGGATTTTGCTAGTTTAGCAGGGCTCCGCCATTATTGGCTGAGGTTTCTTGAGGTTCATTTCTTTTTTGACCTCTTGATGATTTTTTGCTCATAACTTGAGCAAACAGAGGCGTTATTTGCCAAATGAGATATCGACAAAATGATGGTTCCGATGTCGTTCAAATTTTTCTAGTTTGGTTATCTAATTTTTCAATCTTCCAGGATTTTTTGCTAGTCAAATTTAGGGTTCCATTTTGCACTCCAGTCACTATATCTTGCTCCTCTGAACTCCTTTTTTGGACTTTTGCATGGCATCAGAAAGCTACATCTGTTAAGCTTTCTTCTTCTATGGCTCTCACTCCCAGAATTTTCTCGATGGATCTTTTATTCAGTTTTTTGGTTGATGGCATTCTAGTGGATATCTTAGATGTTTCAGGTCATGAGATCGTTTCCTTTTCTAAATATTGTATACATATTTTTCTGTGGCATTTCTTGCAAACACACTGAGATAAAGTGTCATCTTGCATGTTTGGGATCTTGCACATTTTGTGCTTGATTGTACTGGCACTATATTATAAAGTGTCATGGGGGATTTGATATTTTCCTTGTTTTCCATCTACCTTTTTGAAGTGAGTGTTCCTTCCATGACATTAGCCTCATTATTTGTGTCAACTGAGTGTTCCTTCCATGACACCATCAGTTATATGTGTTTGTACATTCTTCGTCATCAAGTGTTTCTTGGCTTGATTTTTTTAGTGTACCTGTCATACCTCTGCCTGCTCAGCATTATGGAGGGGGTATCACTTGTTGGTTATAATGCTTCTTTGGTTTGATGGAGTGATCTATCTATTCCGTATTTGTTCCTATGTACTAGGAAGATGCAGTGGCTAGTACCTATGCATTTTGGTGAGATAGATCAACTACCATATGGACACTCTTCTTTCATTCCTTTTTTTGAGGCATTCTTCCATCTTCGATTGATCATCTCTCCAGGATTTGTTTACAATGTTCACTACCTGATCATATTCTATTACAGTGGAACTTCCAATAGTTTTTTTTACAGTGTTTGAAACTTCATGCTTCAGAGGTGTTCTACATGTTCTTTCTCTACTACTATTTTCTGGGACATTCTCTAGTTTGGAGGCTTCTTCAGTCCTTCACTAGGCTTCATCTCTTTTTGGAGAGGAGTTTTTCCCACAGAGCTTTCTCCTTTTCTCCTCTTTACAAATATTTTTTTGTACTTGGGTACTTGATCAAGCTCTGTTGTCGGGACCTATTTTCGTGCTTTCAGTAGTTGTATCTAGGTTTTTAGCTTCTCCCTAAGATTATCTTAAGGGGGGCTGTTAGAGTAATAAATTGATTCCACTTATTAATTAAAGCATATTGATTTAATTATTAAGTCACTTATTATCTCTATTTCACATAAGCTAAAATTTAGGCCTATAATAATTAATTCTTTTATTAATTATTATTATGCAACCTAGATTTTTCCCATTTAGGGTTTCCCTTTTAGGGTTTTGATCACCTTCATAAGGTTTTACCTCTTTGTATTTTGTATTCTCTCTTTGAATGAATATTTTGTCTTTCAAAACTTTTTTATCTCCAAGCTTTGCTTTTGTAACACGTCATTTTGCATGCAGATGATCTTGGCTTATGAATTATTTGAATTCTAATAGATTAGGCCAGTTGGAGGAGAGTAATAATCGATCTAATCTAACATGGATAAGACTGCTTCCCTTCCTTCTATTAGACCAACTGAAATCTTCCCCATGTAGATCAATATCCATCAACCAAAAATGTGTAAGAAAGTCTCCTAAATCTGTCATACTTTCACTTAAATCTTTAGATCCTCTAGATTTATCTGATGGATATAAGGGAGAATTAAAGTCCTTTCCAATTATCCTGAAAACTTGACTATTACCCTCCATGAGGCTAAAAACAAAATCCCACAAAGATTTTCTTAGTGCCAACACATTAGGGGCATACACATTAATCATATTCTAGGAATGACCCGAAACAACATTTTGAAAAGAAATAATCTGACCATTATTGGAGGAATGATGAAGAGAACCCAAAACTTTACCTTGATTCCATAGAGTAGAAAGACCACTTGAAGCTCCAATAGAGTCTTAAGTCTACCAAGTAGATCCAAACCAAATTTTGGTAAGAATCTTCCAAAAACTTTCATTATTCATTTTAATTTCCCAAATTAGTAGAATATCTATTTTTTCTCTTGAATAGAACATTTAAACATATGCTAATTGGGGAGGCTATTGAGGCCACATGTGTTCCAATACATAATCTTCATATAGACAATAACTAAAACATTTAACCCTAGCCAACAACCCCTCTTTAGGTTTCTCCAACTCCCTCCTTTAGGAATACACCCCTTATTTTTTATTCTTCTTTTTGCATTGGATAATCCATCTATATTTATATGTTTCCCACTTGCTACCTCTTTCTCTATTATCTTTCCCTAGACTCCTTTTGTTAAGGCTTTCCTAGTTTACCTTCACTGGCTAAATCCAATTTCTTTTTCTTCATTCCTTTCTCATCCACAATATTCCAATCCAAATCCCATCATCCTCTACCTTCAAAATATTGGAACCCTTATAAGGGGGAGTGGATGAGAAACCCAAAAATGATAGTTGTTCTTCAAGATTGACAGGTCCCAATAAGAAATTTGAGGGTCTTTGGGTTTCAAATGGAAGTTTGTTTTCCTTTTCATTCTTGGGTTCTAAAAAAATTTTCTCTAAAGATTTCACCAAATATAGCTAACACACCTCACTTCCTCCACCACTTTGCTCCCTACTTTCCTTAGGATTCATTTCATATTTATTTTTATCGCCACCTCATCCAAAACCACCTTTTAAGAATGGGTAAGGAAGGAAGTGGAAATGGTTGAACTACTCTTCAACACATCCTTATCATTGATCTATAAAACCTCACCAATAGCCTTCATGAAACCTTTTATCCCATGTCCTGAGTCCATTCCTCAACTAGTTAGAATTTGAGCAACACACACCTTGTCTACATTCAAAACTATCATATCTAAATGAGGGTTCCCAACAAGAGGAGTAGTTTGGGGGGGAGAAATTGGTTTAGAACCAGAGTAAACTCTAGGAGAGGGAAAACCAATAGGATTTGGTTGCAGTGGTCCTCCCTTCTGATATTTATAATCTATGATAAGATGCCCATATTTATCACATGCCTAGAAATACAAAGCCACATTCTCCTACTCCAAATGTTGTATACAGGACCCATATTTTGATTGTAGAGTAATATAGGTTTGTAATACAATGTTAACCTTAACATTAATACAAATAATAGAAAAGAGGATTGAGGATTGAGGAAGACGCACCCAAGTAGGGGCCCAAGCACCCAGATCCCTATTCAGATCTAGTCTTAGTTTCCATTTTCAGAGAGCCAAGATATTCATCTATTTTCTTCCATAAGTCCAAGGACCATTAGTTAACACATACATGAGATCCACTTTATTCACAAAGCTGAACAAACACAAGTTGAGATATATCACATTAATTATAACACTCCTTTTAAGACTCTAACAGTTTGTAACCCACTTGCACAACTGGTGTATAAATGGTCTGAACAAGAGGAACTTACCAACCAACAATAGTCTCAACAAATTCACTAAGTCTTCCAGGATCTCATCTTGGACCTTAACAATAATTCCATTAACCTTACAAGATACCCCATACCCATAGAGCATTGAGTTGGCCTTCTCCGAAGGAGTAGGGATACCCAACACATTTTACGCAATGGAAGAAGGGGAAACTTGACCCAAAAAGGAATCCTCAAGTCCATCAGACAATTTTGAGGTGGATAGAATAGAAGAGTCAAGAGAAATAGGTGTAGTAGCGCAACCAGAGAATATAACAAAAGAGATAGTTGCAGTGGGGAATGTGAGGCCAATGAGGGCCCTAGAGAAACTCCAACATGGAATTAATTCAATAGAGACAAAAAGGAAACCTGCCCTAGGTACCCTGAAGGAGGCCCCTGATGACATGTAACTGATTGAATGTTTGATAATGTTAAGATGAAGATAATGAAAGTCATTAAATAAGTTAATGGGTTGTATTTTCATTGATGTCAACTTGATATCATTTGTATGATCATGTACATAATGCAAAAGACTTCAGAGAACCAAAGGAACCAAGGTTATACTACTAATAATACATAAAAGTAATATATTCATTAAGTGACAAACAACATCGATGGAGTGCACACCAACGGATAGAGAAAAGATGAAAAGTCATAGTGATACCCGATGACCAGAAGAACAATGTTTCCCAATGAAGCAGAACCATAGAGTGCTTGACAAGAAAAGTCAAAAGGTTGACTGACGAGTAAAATTCTAATGATGCTTGATGGATGGAGATCATGAAGCTAACTGGAGCCTCACTAACGGAACTGTCAGTTGTCACCAAAAACTAACTACAGTAGTGACCGATAGAACAGAGTTCAGAAAATGACAAAATATCTAGTTGGCAGAGCTAAAAGATTGGTTGTCTAGTTTGTTTTATTTGAATAGAGTTAAGTGATTGATATAAAGATGATTTGTATAGTTGGCAAGAACATTTCTATGAGACAAATCAGGATTTATTCTTTAAATCTAATTGGCTAGATTGTTTATCATGCCAAGAATCAGGAATCAAGAACATGAATATTATGTCTATATAAGAGACAAGCTTAATTCATTTCGGGAGAGATGGGATTAAGGGGAGTGAATAGAAAGAGGATGCTGAAGAGAAACTGATGAAGAACAACTTCATCCAGTCCTAATCAAACAAGCTAAAGGAGAGCTAAGGAATTATGCAGACACCGATGAATAGTGAGCATAGCATCACAAATCATAAAGTATGGAGTACAAGGATTGAATTGATACATTGGTCAGAGAGGTAATGTACTTAAGTAGATCTGAAAATCTACAATTCAAGTTGCAATATGAATAGGTCATAGTGTTTCAGTTTAACCATTGAAGCATCAAGTCTCTTAACCAAGCAAGACTTAAGAGTCTTCTATATATTGAGGTACATCTCAAAGAGTTCCAAAAAGGTTGATTCATGAAAGTAGCATTAGATTTTCCCGATACCTATTGATAGTCTAAGAAGGAGGCTGATTCAAGGATGGTAGCAATAGATGCCCAATACTAAGTGACAACCTCTATGTATAAAATCCTCTAACAAGTTCACACTTAATAGTGTGTTTGAAACCTTTAACAGTGTTGGCTCCTAACAGGGCTCACTTCAGAACAGTGAAAATTTGGGGTACCGTTCCTAGTGGTTTTTCCCTTAATAAGGTTTCCATGTTAAAGTCCATGTGTTATGTGTGTATGGTTTATTACTAAATACTATTTTTTATTTCACATATGCATTTCTGGATTGAATGGTATACTCTTCTTATTTATTGAGTTTTAGTAAATAGTTATACTGCTTATCTGTAATCAAGGAGAATAAGGACAAACAAGGAAAACTGACAGACATTTAATCATTATAAAGTAGTTCATGGCATGCATCTTGTAGGGACATAATAATCTAAGGTTTAAGGATTGGTGGTTAATTTTTAAGGATTAATTTTGAGGCCACTAATTCAATCCCCCCTCTCAATTATTACTAACAATTGGTATCAGAGCTTGTGTGCTTAGAAGGAAGGTTTCAAGAACTAAGTGAATATCACAAGACGAACAGACGAGATGTGCCTAAGTTGAAAAAATACAAATTTGCTTCATGGAAAAGCAGGATAAGACTTCACTTATCAGGTATTGGTAATGATGTTACTCAATTCCTAGATACTAAATATGTGTTTCCCACCAAATCATTAATAGTAGATCAATTGAGGGAAAGGCATGAACACAACTGCATGTTCATAGAGATTTCTTCCTCACTCTTTGATGCTAAATTTGAATATGTCAAAGACTGCAAAACTTCAAAGAAAATGTGGGACAAACTGAAGCTTGTACATGAAGGTGATACAAATGTTCTGAGAGCCAAGGCAGAAATCCTTGGAGGAAAATTTGAAGATCTCAGAATGAAAGAAGGAGAAAACATCACACAGTACAACACAAGAATCAAAGAATTAGTCAATGCTATATGAGGAGTTGGAGGTACACTTGAATAGGAGATAGTGGTAAGCAAAATCTTAAGAACCTTACTACCTGTATATGCTAATAGAGTTTGTGCTATTCAAGAAATGAGAGTAGTAGAAAACAATCGAGTTACTCTTGATAGTTAAATTGGTAGACTGATTTCATTTGAGATGAATAACTTTGATAATAGTGACTTACCAAACTTAGAGTCTGCATTTAAGTCTTATATGAGAATAAGAAAATCAAGTCATAGACACACATAGAATTAAGTCTTCTAGATGAAATAGAAGCACTTATGGCTAGAATAATAGAGAGAGGCAAAGGTAAATACAAAGGCAAGTTACCACTTGTATTCTTTAATTGTAAAGAGATTGGACACTTTGTTGTGAGATGTCCTAACAGAAGAAAATATGACAAAGGTAATGACAAAACTTTTGAGAAGAAATCTGACAGAGGTGATAACAAAGATTATAGAAGTTACTGATAATCAAAAAGAAGAGATACCCGAGACTACAAGGACAAAGGCAAGAAAGCCAGCTACCTTACTACTTACAAACATGAAGATACTGACACCGAACGTAATGATGACATTGAGATGGTATTTGTGGTTGTCAAAGATGATTTAGATGAAGATGAAAGGTATGTAGAAAATGCACTCATATCTAAGGTTAGCAAGAATGACATCTGGATTATAGATAGTGGCTGCACTCACCACATGATTGGTGACAAAGAAAATTTTAACACCTTTGAGTACTATAATGGTGGTATAGTAAGAATGGGTAATGATACACATTGTCCAGTTGAAGGTAAATGAACTATAATGTTGAATAATCTGATTAAATGTGAAAATTCTTATTGGGTAAAAGGATTGAATTATAATCTGTTGAGTGTTTCTCAGCTGAATAATTTAGGTCATAGAGAAGCATTTGAGAATAAGAAGGCAAAGATCTTCAATGAATCAGGAAGATTGATTGGTACTGGTGAATAGACTAAAGGTAACTTATTCTATCTGAATGATACTAACACAACTTGCTTAATGACTAAAAATGAAGACATATGGTTGTGGCACAAAAGATTGTTTCATGTGAATTTTGACATGATGAAAATAAGCTGAAGGAGAAACATAAGAGGCTTACCAATGATGTCAAAGCCCAACAAAATCATGTGTAAGAATTGTCAAAAAGGTAAAATGAAAACGTCTAGTTTCAAAATTAAAACCCATACATTTGATGATATTCTAGAATTAGTCCATACTGATCTATGTGGACCAATGAGGACAAAGAGTTATTATGGAGATAGATATTTTATTCTCTTTGTTGATGATTACTCTAGAATGAGGAAAATTATGTTTCTAAAAGGTAAATCTGAAGCATTCAAGATGTTTAAATTGTATAAGGCTATGGTAGAGAAAAAAAAGTGGTAAGGATTTGAAATGCTTGATATCAAATAGAGGAGGAGAGTTTATATCAGATGAATTCACTAATTTTTGCAATGAGCATGGTATAAAAAGATAGGTTTCTGCACCAAGAACACCACAACAAAATGGGATTTCTAAGAGAAGGAATAGATCCATAGTTGATTGTGCAAGAAAACTGATGATAGAGAAAGGCATCACCGAAATATTTTGGAGGGAAGCTGTCAGTACTACTGTCTACACATTAAACAAAGTACAATTGAAGAAGGGCACAAAGAAGACACCCTATGAGCTATTGTATGGTAAAACACTTAATGTAAGTTACTTCAAAATCTTTCGTAGTCAATGTTATATCTTAAAGGATGATAGAAATGGAAAGCTTGATGCCAAAAGTGATGAGGGTATCTTTCTAGGGTATTCCACCAAGAGAAAAGCTTATAAATGTCTTATCAAGGCTTCTAACAAAATTGTTGAAAGTGAAAATGTAAAGATAGATGAATTTGCAGAAATGAATGAGATGGAAAGCACAAAAGAACCAGAGGACTACAAAAAATTGAAGAACCTAACACTCTACCCAAGAAATAGTGCTTAATTCTAGAACAACAAAATGTTGCAACCGACGGTCAGGCTGTAATTACCGAATGTTAGGATAATAATCAAAATAATGTGCAAAGTGATGAAGAACAAAATGAAGGACAAAATGATGATCAAGCTAATAGACAAATAGTTGTACCTATACTTTCCAGATATGTAAGAAGGAACCATGCAGAGATCATGATCATAGGAGATAAGAAAGTTGGTACAAGAACAAGAAGTAAGTCTCTAAACTCAAGTTCTTTAATTTTTGAGTTTGAGCCAAAAATTTTCAATGTTGCACTTCATAATGAAGAATGGGTAAGTGCTATGAATGATGAGATTGAGAAAATTGGGAAAAATAAGACATTGTCACTTGTGCCAAGACTATATGACAAGAATGTCATCGGTACAAAATGGATATTCAGGAATAAGCTGAATGAGAATGGAGATGTCACAAGAAACAAAGGAAGACTAGTATGCAAGGGATATGCACAATAGGAAGGTATAGACTATGGATAGACCTTTGCACCCATTTCTAGGTTAGAAGGTGTAAGAATACTACTTTCTTATGTTGCATTCAAAGGATTCAAGGTATACTAGATGGACATCAGGTCAACATTCCTAAATAGAATACTTCAAGAAGAGGTATACATTGAGCAACCAGAAGGGTTTGTAGATCCAAAAAAGGGAAACATGGTATGTAGACTTCACAAAGCCTTGTCTAGATTGAAAAAATCTCCTAGAGCCTGGTATGAACAACTTCATTCCTATCTAATAATATTGGATTTGTAAGGACTAGTGAAAACAATAAGCTTTATTTGAAGGAAGATACTAATGCTAACACTTTGATTGCTGAAATATTTGTTAATGACATCATATTTGGAGGCAATGATATGATATAAAAATCATTTGTTAATGAGATGAGAAAAGCGTATGAGATGTCTATGTTTGAAAAGATCAAGTTCTTTCTTGGTCTATAGATTATGCAACAATGTGAAGGTATTTTCATTATACAGTCCAAATACATTAAAGAGGCCCTAAAAATATTCAAGATGGAAGATTCCAAACCAATTGGAACACCAATGGCTACTAGATGTAAGTTGACAAAGGAGGACAAGATACTAGAGGTAAATCAGACTTTGTATAGATCAATGATATGTAAACTCATGTATGTTGTCCATACAAGACCATATATTGCACATGCAGTAGGAATTGTTGCTATATTTTTTGCTAATAGCAGAGAATCACATATGACTACTATGAAAAGAATTTTAAGATATCTTAAAAATACCAAGGAATATGGCTTATGGTATAGAAGTGAAGGAAAATTTGAACTTAAGATGTTTATCGACACTGATTGGGCTAGAAATCTTGATGACCGAAAGAGCACAACTGGAGGAGTATTCTTATGTGTGACAAACTTGTCACATGGATTAGCATGAAGCAAGGATGCATCTCTCAGTCTACTGCAGAAGTAGAGTATGCTGTTGTTGCTGCAAATTGCTTAAATATTGCATGGATCAAGTAGTTGCTAGAAGGTATGCATATGAAGATCCTATAACCAATGATTATCTATTGTGATAATACCAGTGCAATAAACATTTCCAAGAATCCAGTCATGCATGCTAAGACTAAACACATTACGATCAAGTATCATTATTTTAGAGAACAAATTCAAGAAAAGGAAGTGATACTTGAGTATGTGCAATCCAAAGAAAAATTGGTCGATATATTCACCAAGCCACTGCCCAAGGATACATTTGAATACTTAAGGAAAAGACTAGGGGTAAAACCCTTGTCTACTATTAAGTAAAATGGCTAGAAGGTTGCATAAGCCTATATAGTTTTAGAATTTCATTCATTTTGATCCAAGCAAAAAGATGAACTTCAAAGATAAATGTATATACAGACAGGTATATATCATCACCGAGCACCAGAGTATATTGTTGTATTGTTGATGGATAAGGGAAATTCAAGAAATATATTATGGATAGAAAGAAAACATCACTTGACATTAATGTCAGATATATGTAAGATACTTGTTTGGCATTATTGTCAAAGGGAGAGAGATTATCCATATTATCACAGTCTTCAGAAAAAGGAAGAGAAAGATTATCCATTATCATATTACTCGAATAGGGAGAGATTATATGCATAGGGAGAGAGATTGTATGAAAATATTATACAAAGGAGAGTTGATGACAAGAAGAAAAAGACATCAAAAGAGAGAAATTGACACAAGGAGAGAACAAAACACATCAGAAGAAGAAAGATAGAGAGCTGCAAAGAATCAAATCTAAGATAAAATAGAGCTTACCAATGGTCAGACATTTTTATCAGTTATTAGAACAAAATGATTGGTAGTTTAATGAATCTCAGCTATTGTATTTCATATTATATTAGAAATAGTATAGTTTGATAACATAGTATGTTGCCATCAATGCCAAAGGGAGAGATTGATGACATGTAACTGATTGAATATTTGATCATATTAAGTTTAAGATAATGCAACTTATTAATTTAGTTAATGGATTGTATTGTCATTCATGTCAACTTGATATTATTTGTACGGTCATGTACATAATGCAAAAGACTTTAGAGAACCAAAGTGTAACATAAAAAAAATTTATTTGTGTTTGTTGATTGATGGAATTGATTGATGATGATATGTTTATGTGACCAAAATGTAAAGGAGAGAATTGTGGTTTAAGAGTGTTTGAATTGTAAATTGTTATCTATGTTGATTGTATATTGAAATTGTGATTGTGATTAAGGGAAGATAAGATGCTCCTTTCTTTCACCCTCAAATACAAATAGGAGATCCAATTTTGATCAACCCCAAAGGGTTAATACACAAATGAATCCAGTATTTGGAAAGAGACCAAGAAAGGGGATCTTAAATTCTATAAATTGATTGATTAATATGACTAATGACAATAATTGAAAAGAATAGGAGAAAGTACCAACCTTCCAAAGTGGCAGATTAAAGATTGCCATTTTCTGAGATCTGTAGACTATTTCTAGAGATGCCAATAGTTGATACCAAACTGGAACAGAGAGACAGATAAAACACAGAAATATTTTTTCATTCCCATGTCGTCTTATGAAAAAGGTCGACCCTATACCACTTTTGCCAACTTGATCTGCTAGACTTCGAAAGTGTCCCTTTTCGCATAGTCTGAAAGAAATCCAAAAAGGGTATCCAGATCTAGCCTCAGATTTATAGTCCCGAACCTATACCTGCAAAAAAAAAATTTGTTTGTTGTTGGGGAGGGGTTTGCCTTAGTCAAACCCCAATTTAGGAATTAACCTTGAAATCAATAATGTATGGAAAGCTAACAAGTAGTAGAATTGAATCTAATAGTGAAGCTATGATATGGAATAGATATGCAATTGTAATTCAAATGTAGAAAGTATGTAAATGTGAAAGCATTGACTTTAGAAACCATAAACCTCCATGATTGTATGCTTGAAATCCACCTTAAAAGAGTTTTGAGGATGCACAAAGGATCTTGAAGGAAGATCACACCATCAAGATGGCTAGATCTAGGGTTTGAATGATGAATCTATAATGCTTGAACCAAATCCCTTCAAAGGCTTGAAAGCTTTAATCCTTGATCTTCAATGGAGAACTTGAATGCTTGAGAAGAAGAATTGAAAACCTTGAGAAAAATGGATGCTTGAACAAAATCTTGATCACCTCTTATCACTTAGTTGATAGTTGATAATGCTTAGAGAAAAATGAGAGAGAAGGCTTCCTTTTATATGGAATTAGGGCACAGTCTTCTAAGGTGGCCTACATAGGATAATTAAATCATCATTTAAGCCTTTACCCCTAGGATAGGACCTATATTAAATATAATTTAGGAATCAACCAATTCAAAACTCGAAACAGCCAACCCGAAAGTGGGTGAGAACTTTTTACAAAGATTGACATCTGGGAATCTGTGGGATTCTGGGTTTGAGACCCTGGGACAGGGTTGAGGTCAGCCGTTTCCTAGGATAGGGTTGAGGTTGACCCTGTCCTAGGGAAGGGCTGAGGTTGACCTGGTCCCAGAAGGTCAACCCTGTCCCTACATCCCAGAAACAGAGTCCTGCAACCCAGACTGCAGAAATCAGTCCCGAAAGTGGTATAAGGAGGAGTAGATCAAGGGGAGATGATGTAATGGAGGTCAAATACATACCCTAAGGAGGGATAAATTCTCTTAACATGGAATTTCTTCCATTTTAAGATGATACATTACTCCCCCACTTTAGCGGGAGTATAGAAATCGAACGTGCTCGTGGTAAAGTTAGAAGAAAGAGATCCTAGTGGATTGCAATCGAGATAGAATATCACTAAGCCAGGAACACAAGCCCCCCAGACTAAGGATTCCAGCACATCATACATACATAAAGATATGGAAAGTAAAGAATATTCAATCATAGAAAACATATATGACGACATAAGTAAGACAAGAACAACACTATTGATAAAATAGCTTCACGATCTAATCCTACTAGCATGAAAGCAAAAGAGAGAAAACAAAAAGTGATTACCTCACCTAGTAAGATGCCCACCTTTCTATGAATCACCAAGGAGAGAGAGCCCCCAACAGGTTCACCCATAAAACTGTGCTTGTAATTGTAAGTGTGTCTTCTGACGGCTTTTTGAAAATACCCATAGATCCACATTCTTGTGTCACTATTCAGTATAAAATGCATGTCCATTTAGGATTTAGAAACTTATGTGTGTCACCTTTCAAGGATTTACCATATCGTAAAAGGGTGTGTATCTCTTCAATATTTAGCAACCTATGTGCGTTACCCTCTGAGGATTTAGCAAAAATAAAAGTAAAAATGAGTGTCTGTTCAGGATTTAGCAACTTGTGTATGTTACCTTCCGAGGATTTAGAAAACATAAAAGTAAAAATGTGTGTCTCTTCAGGATTTAGCAACTTGTGTGCATTACCTTCCGAGGATTTAGAAAACATAAAAGTAAAAATGTGTGTCTCTTCAAGATTTAGCAACTTGTGTGCGTTACCTTCCAAAGATTTAGCATGCTGTGAAATGTAAATAAATGTAAACTATAGTACAAGGGAAACCCTATATATGCCCCCCTCCTTATCATGGCTACCCACTAGGAAGGATAAGGAAGAGGAAGAGGATACCTACTTCACATGGTAAGGAGATATCCAGCTTTACAACAATGTATACCATATTCTTAGCG
>MU223187.1:3631665-3642171 GCA_018584345.1 Thuja plicata | reverse complement strand
AGGTACTATAAAGAGATGCTAAAAGAAGGATAATGAGAAAAATAGCCATACACCAAAAGAACTTCATAATGAATGAAATGCAAGAAGTGTTTTGTATTTATAAATGTGAATTATAATCTAAGATTGATAGCTAACACCAAAGAGAAGGAGTTGTCTATCGTGGGTTCACCAAAATGTAACATAAAAAAAATTTATTTGTGTTTGTTGATTGATGGAATTGATTGATGATGATATGTTTATGTTACCAAAATGTAAAGGAGAGAATTGTGGTTTAAGAGGGTTTGAATTGTTAATTGTTATATATGTTGATTGTATATTGCAATTGTGATTGTGATTAAGGGAAGATAAGATGCTCCTTTTTTTCACCCTCAAATACAAATAGGAGATCCAATTTTGATCAACCCCAAAGGGTTAATACACAAATGAATCCAGTATTTGGAAAGAGACCAAGAAAGGGGATCTTAAAATTTGTAAATTGATTGATTAATATGATTAATGACAATAATTGAAAAGAATAGGAGAAAGTACCAACCTTCCAAAGTGGCAGATTAAAGATTGCTATTTTCTAAGATATGTAGACTGTTTCTGGAGATTCTGACAGTTGATACCGAATTGGAACAGAGAGACGGACAAAACCCAGAAATCTTTTTTTGTTCCGATGTCATCTTATGAAAAAGGTCAACCTTGTACCACTTTTTCCAACTTGATCTGCTCAACTCCGAAAGTGTCCCTGTTCGCACAGTCTGAAAGAAATCCGAAAAGGGTATCTAGATCTAGCCTCAGATTTATAGTCCCAAACCTGTACCTACAAAAAAAATGTTTGTTTTTTGTTGGGGAGGGGTTTTCCTTAGTCAAACCTCGATTTAGGAATTAACCTTGAAATAAATAAAGTATGGAAAGCTAACAAGTAGTAGAATTGAATCTAATAGTGAAGCTATGATATGGAATAGATATGCAATTGTAATTCAAATGTAGAAAGTATGTAAATGTGAAAGAATTGACTTTAGAAACCATAAACCTCCATGATTGTATGCTTGAAATCCAGCTTGAAAGAGTTTTGAGGATGCACAAAGGATCTTGAAGGAAGATCACACCAACATGATGGCTAGATCTAGGGTTTGAATGATGAATCTTGAATGCTTGAACCAAATCCCTTCAAAGGATTGAAAGCTTGAATCCTTGATCTTCAATGGAGAACTTGAATGCTTGAGAAGAAGACTTGAACACCTTGAGAACAATGGATGCTTGAACAAAATCTTGATCACCTCTTATCACTTAGTTGATAGTTGATAATTCTTAGAGAAAAATGAGAGAGAAGGCTTCCCTTTATATGGAATTAGGGCACAATCTTCTAAGGAGGCCTACATAGGATAATTAAATCATAATTTAAGCCTTTACCCCTAGGAGAGGACCTATATTAAATATAATTTAGGAATCAACCAATTTGGAACCCGAAACAGCCGACCCACAAGCGGGAGAGAACTTTTTGCAAAGACCGACATCCAAGAATCTGTGGGATTCTGGGTTTGAGACCCTAGGAAAGGGTCAATCTCAGCCCTATCCTAGGAAAAGGTCAAGGTAGACCCTATCCTAGGGTAGGGCCGAGGTCGACCTAGTCCCAAAAGGTCAACCTTATCCCTGCATCCCAGAAACAGAGTCCTGCAACCCAGAGTGTAGAAATCAGTCCCGAAAGTGGTATAGGGAGGAGTAGATCAGTGGGAGATGATGCAAAAATAGGAGGATGATGTAATGGAGGTCAAATACATCCCCTAAGGAGTGATAAACACTCTTAACATGGAAGTTCTTCCATTTTAAGATGATACATAAAGGAACCATGGTTATACTTCTAGCAATACATAAAAGTCATGTATTCATTATGTGACAAACAATACCAACGGAGTACACACCGATGGACAGAGAAAAGATGAAAAGTCGTAGTGATACCCAATGAACAAAAGAACAGTGTTTCCCAATGAAGAAGAACCACAGAGTGCCCGATGAGAAGAGTCAGAAGGTTGCCCGACGAGTAAAATTTCAATGATGCTCGACGGACAGAGTTCACAAAGCTAACTGGAGTCTCACCGATGGAACCCTCATTTGTCATCGATGACTAACTATAGTAGTGATCGACATAATAGAGAGTTTATAAAATGACAAAATATCTAGCTGGAAGAGCTAAAAGATAGCCTTAACTGGTTGTCTAGGTTGTTTTATTCAAGCAGACTTAAGTGATTGATTTAAAAATGATTTGTATAGTTGGCAAGAAGATTTCTATGAGACAAATCAAGAGTTATGCTTTAAATATAATTGGCTGGATTGTTTATCACACCAAGAATCAAGAATCAAGAACATGAATATTATGTTTATATACAAGACAAGATTAATTCATTTCGAGAGAGATGGGATTAAGGGGAGTGAATAGAGAGAGGATGATAAAGAGAAACTAATGAAGAACAACTTCATGCAGTCCTGATCAAACAAGTTGAAGGAGAGCTAAGGAATTCTACAAAAAATGATGAACAGCTAGCACAACATCATAGAGTAGAAAGTATGGAGCACAAGGATTGAATTGATACATTGGTCAGAGAGGTAATGTACTTAAATAGATCTGAAAATATGCAATTCAAGTTGCAATATGAAAAAGGTCATACTGTTTCAGTTTAACCATTGAAGCGTCAAGTCTTTTAATCAAGCATGACTTAACAATCTTCTATATATTGAGGTACATCTCAAGGAGTGCCAAAAAGGTTGATTAATGAAAGTAGCATTGGATTTTCCCGATACTTATTAATAGTCTAAGAAGGAGGCTTATTGAAGGATGGTAGCAATAGATGACCAATACTAAGTGACAACCTCTATGTATAAAATCCTCTAACAAGGTCGCACTTAACAATGTGCTTGTAACCTTTAACAGGGTTGTCTCGTAACAGGGCTCACTTAAGAAGAGTGAAAATTTGGGGTACTAGTCCCAGTGTTTTTTCCCTTAACAGGGTTTCCAGACAAAAATCCATGCATTATGTGTGTATGGTTTATTACTTTACTGTTTTACATTTCACATATGCATTTCTGGATTGATTGGTATACTCTTCTTATTTACTGAGTTTTGATAAATAGTTATACTACTTATCGGTAATCAAGGAGAATAAGGATATACAAGGAAAATTGACAGACAGTTAATCATTATAAATTTGTTCATGGCATGCATCTTGTAGGGACATAATAATTTGAGGTTTAAAGATTGGTGGTTAAGTTTTAAGGATAAATTTTGAGGCCACTGATTCACCCCCCCCCTCTCTCAATTATTACTTATTACTTATAGCCCCATGGAAGGTAGAAGGAAGCAACAAAGAAGGACGCAGAAGAGAGGAAAAAGAAGTTGGTTATGTTAAATGTTTGACAACAATGTTCGTTAGTATAATCACATTTACATTTAATCAACTGGAGAAGCATATCAATTGCAATGTTTGCATATAAGTACACTTTGTTTTATCAGACATACATTAGATAAATAGATATTGAAAAACTCTATTTAGAGGTTAAATGGAATATTTAAAAGTTGTTTATAGTAAAGAAAAAAAATTACGTTCATAAATGCAAACATGTCTTGAATTGATGGTAGCATTTGCAGATACATATAATTATAATTTCCACATTTAATCTTACTAACTTGTTTACATTTACCAATATTTATAAATGATTGTTGATTAAAATAGAAATGAAAAATGAAAATTTTTAATGAACTTCAAAAGTTCAAACAATTTATATTCCAAACATCTTACTACCAAAATCCATTGTACAAGACAATGTGTTTTATATTATGAATAAAAAGATTTTAAAGACTACTCTGATTTAAAGACATTTTGTCTCAAATTTCAAGGCTACGATATGACATGAAAAACAATTTATTTCTCACACACTCTCTCTCAAGACTGTTTTGTTTCTCCAATTATAATAAAAGAATGATTTATAGATATAAGGTTAATTAATCATTATAATAAAACAATAAATATGAATTTAAAAACATGTATATATTTTTAAAAATTGTATGTAAATAAAAATATTATGTATAAAATAAATTAATAGGAATATTAATCTTTCAAATGTTTTACATCATTAAATAATTTATTTTATACATAATATCTTTATTTACATACAATTTTTCAAAATATATACATGTTTTTAAATTCATATTTATTATTTTATTATAATGATTAATTGACCTTATATCTGTAAATCATTCTTTTATTATAATTCAAGAAACAAAATATTCCAGACACAAGCTATTGTCTATGAGAATGCTACCCTCTTCTATGAATGCTACAACTCAAAGGGCCACACAAGGAAGGACTGCAAGGATCCTAAGAGGCCTGAACTTAGGTTAAAACAAATTGTTCCAATGATGAGAGCTTCTAAGATTATCACCCATGTATCCTCGAGAATGATGTCTTCACCCCCAATGGGGGATGTACCCAACACGAAGAATGTAGGAGTGTCTACGATTCAGGGTTGTGATTCCAATTCTGGGTCGGTGGCTGACATGTCTAGTCTGGAAGAGGGTGAAATACTAGTGAGTAATGTATAGGAGAAATTCATAGTAGAGGAGACCAAGAAGTTCATCACCCCTACTCCTATAGCCCCTTTGCAGGAATTATGCAGCTCCAAAACCATCAACCCAGGCTTGGAGACTCGACAAATTTCTAGCCCAGGATTGACACTTGTTCAGACAAAACTTTATGTTTGTGTGCTGAAATATAACACATCTGGAGACCCCTCATCTCCTCCAGTGGTGGAAGTTGTACTCAACCTCATGGCCTCAGGTTCCCTGGTGGCTCTGGGATGCTCCACACCCTTGGGAACCCTGATGACTGGGGACCAGGAATGGAAAACTCAACAAAAGAAGACTCGAAAAAAGAAAATGGATGTGGGAGTGGACACCAAACTAGGACGGCCGATGGATAGAGCTAAAAGAAAAAGGAGCACGATAAAGGAGATTGTTGCAGGAAGGCAGAAAACCCTGGACCTCAACTAAAAAGGTAAGAAATGATTGTTCTATCATAGAACATTAGGGTACTCAATAACCCCCAGAAACAACTCGCTGTCAAGCAGTACATTTTTTTATTATAAAGTGTACATTCTTTTAATTCAAGAAGTAAAAATGTCTTATGTTAACTTTGAGGTGTTAGTGGGAAGGCTATGGCCTGGGGCCAATGTTTTCTACTCTGAGGCTCAAGGAGCTTTGGGAGGTATTGCCACCCTCTAGAACCCTTCCAAGGTTAGGAGTGATGCTCACATTTTTTCCCACAACCGCCTTGTAGTGGCCTTCACATCCCCTTTGGAAACCTGGCTCTATTTTAACATTTATGCTCCTAATACCTAGCAGGGGAGAAAAGGGGTTTGGAAAGATCTAAAGATATCCCTCTCGAATCTCCAAGATTCCAAGCTCATGTTTGTGGTAGATTTCAACTCTCCCTTGTTTCCTTTTGAGAAGTAAGGGGGCATTTTGGACTACACTGACAACATGAGAGACCTTGCTAACTTTGTGGGTGAGTGTGGTATTTATGATGTTGAGCTAAGAGGCAAACCCTTCACATGGAGTAACAACAGGAAAGGTAGCCATCTCATACAAGTCCACTTGGACTGGGTCTTCCTATCTTCCACTTGGGATCTGGGAGCAACCTCTTCCTTGGTTGCACTCCCTAGAACGACATCAGATCATAACCCCCTTCTACTTAAATGAGTGGATGTTCGATACCAATAACCTACTCCCTTCATATATGAGATTATCTGGGCCTCCCACCTAACTTCCTTGACAAGATACAACATTGGTGGTCCACTCCGGTAAAAGGCTCAGCCATGTTTAGGGTTGATTCAAATCTTGAGCTTATCATAGGGGAGGTTAAAGGTTGTATAAAATTCACCTTTGGAGACATCTTCCACACTAAAAGGTGTTAAATGATAAACTTTATTCTCTCCAAAGTAAAATGGCAGGGGGTGATCTATCGAGTGATCTGCACTTGGAGGAAGAAAACACTAGGAAAAGTTGGAAGGAAACATTGGCCAATGAAGAAGTTTTCTAGAAACAAAGATCCAGGGTCTTTTGGCTGAAGGAGGGGGATTGTAACACTACTTTTTTTCATCAATCAGCCTGTAAGTACAAAAAAATGAACTCCATCACTAAACTCAAGAACCTTGGGGGACATGAAATCTTGGACCCTATCGTAATTGGAGGGATAGCCACTAATTACTTCTCTAGAGCTTTCACCAATTCTTCTTCTTGGGACCCTGTTAGCCTCCAGGAACATCTCATTGCACAGCTACCCAGGGCCATCACATTTGATGATAATAATAATATGCTCTTATCTAGGGTCACTAATGAGGAGGTTCATAAGGCGGTCTTCTCCATGGGATCCTACAAAGCCCCTATTCTGGATAGTTTCCCCCCCGCTTTCTTCCAAGAATATTGGGATATTGTTGGTTATGATGTCATTCATTTTGCGCGGGATTTCATCTGATGTAAAAAACTCCTAAAGCAACTTAATGAGACTTATATTGTTTTTGTCCCCAAGTGTGCAGAGCCCAAAATCATGGAGGACTTCAGACCTATCAGTCTATGCAATACTCTATATAAGGTCTTTTTCCAAAATTATAGTTAATCAAATAAAACCCCTGCTCAACAAAATCATCACCCCCAGTCAGAAAGGATTTGTCCCTGGTCAGAAAATTATGGATGCTTCGATTACCACTCATGAAATTATTCACTCCATTGACTGTAGCAGGGTTGCTAGCATGGCCCTCAAGCTGGATGTTTCTAAAGCTTATGGAAAAGTCCATTGGACTTTTCTCTAGAAAGCCCTGTCTTCTTTCAGTTTTGTGGAGCAATTTATAGACCTCATTAAGTGTTGCTTGGAGACTATGAGATTCTCAGTTTTATTTAAAGGTAAACCTAGGGATAAATTTCATCTAGGTAAAGGGATCCACCAAGGGGACCCCCTTTTTTCTTACCTCTTTATCCTCCTTGCAGAAGTTCTTGGCCGTAATATGTTGGAGATGGCCTGTACTAGATAGATTGTAGGGATTAAGCTAAACTACTACTCTACAAACTACAATCCTATAGCAATTTGTAGATGGAACCTTCTTCTTTGGGGCCTCCTTGGTTAGGCAAGCTGATAAGTGGAAGTGACTTTTGGACAATTATGCCATAGCCTTGGGACATCATATCAACTATCACAAAATTTCCATGTTCTTCAATGCTAAGGAACTGGTTCAGAAAAAATAATGAAGATTTTAGGATATCAGGCTGACAAACTTCCTGCTAGTTATCTTGGCCTCTCGTTGACTGTCAAAGATGTGAAGAACAAATTCTTGAATTCTATCCTTGAAAGAACCCAAAGGAAACTGGCGGGCTGGAAAGGTAAACTCCTCAGTAATGCGGGTAAACTTCAACTCCTTGCTACTTCCCTTCAAGGAATTCCTATCTACTTTTTGTCTATTTTTAAAATCTATGGCTTGATGGCTGAAAAGATAGAAAAAATCCAATGTACCTTTCTTTGTTTTGGATTTGAGGATAAGCAACACCTCCAGTTGGTCTCTTGGGATAAAGTTTGTCTCCCCAAAGTCTTGGGGGGCCTGGGTTAAGGAAAATTTGCAACCTTAATAGAGATCTCCTTTCTAAGGTGGCTTGGACCATGATATGGGGAACTATTGATTAGTGTAGAATTGTGGAAGCTAAGTATCTAGATTGGGGTCACTTTTGTAAACTCTTCATGGTGCAGGGCCACCCGGGGGGCTCCAAAATCTAGAATAGTATCCTCAAATGTAGAAGTATTTTAGAAAAAAGGGGCCATCTGGTCGTTGGGTAATGGACTAGATATAAAATTATGGGATGACCCTTGGCTTCATGACACCATCCTCAGGAATTCTTGTTTCTCTCAACTGAGGAATGTTTTGATCCTTGGTGTTGGGTCATAGGTTTCCAACTTTATCTCTAATGATAAGTGGATTGACCTCCTCCCTCATCTCCAGTGCAGATCAAACTTGACCACCCTTGAAACTAAACTTTGTGACCTTTTGCTTTCGGTCTGTATCCCTATAATAGATTGGCCTGATAGATTGCTTTGGAGACACACTCAACATGGCGGGTTCTTTGTCAAATCAGCATATGGTCTCTTATCAATGATTGTGCTCATATTTCTATCTGGAGGAAGGTTTGGCGGCCTTAATTAATCCCTAAAGTCAACTTTTTTTGGTGGACAATTCTCCATGGGAAAATCCACACTTGACAATATTGTTAAACGAAGGTTTAGCCTTGCTAAAAGATGCTTCTTGTGTAAGAAAGGTAAGGAAATCTCTAATCATATCATGCTTCACTACGAGTTTACTGTCGGGATCTGGTAGGAGATCCTCTCTAGACTCAACCTCCCATGGGTTTCTAACCATAGAATCTAGGATATTCTTCTTGAATGGAAATCACCCTCACAACACCCGTTGATCAAACTCCCATGGAACCGAATCCCCCTGATATTCTTTTGGGTAATCTGGAAGGAACACAATAACAAGATATTCAGAGATATTGAACTCACTACTAAGGATGTTTTTTATATCAGCTATAAACTTTTACAGGAAAACTGTCTGGTGGGAAGCTGGAAAATCCCTATTTCTCCTCCTACTAACTTTTATTGGAATATTGCTAAGGTTTGGGGATTGGGCAAGGGGTTTTCAAGATTTGAAAACTCTAAACTTAGAGCCAAAAATGTGATTATTTTGATCCCCCCTTAGGCAAATTGGCATAAACTTAACTTTTATTGGGCTGCCTGGGATGACAGACAAGCTGGAGGGGGAATAATCAGGGATCACTAGGGAAGAATGGTGGCAGCTTATGCTGGCCCCCTTGCTGACCACTCGGTTAACCAGGTGGAGGCTATGATGCTCCTATTGGGATTAAATTTCTCCCTTAACATTGATTCTCTAGGATTGAGATCAAGGGGGATTCCAAGGTTATTATTGATGCTGATGGTGGTTACTCTATGGCCAGGTGGTGACTTGACCCTATCCTATCAGATATTAAGGGGCTTCTTGATCACTTTATTGAGTCCACCATAAAGCACATTTACAGGGAAGGGAATTCTTTCTCTGATTCCATGGTGGTTGTAGGTTTGCAGATGATTGGCCTATAATGTTGGTGTGCTGCTAATCAGCTGCCCAATAATACTTAGGACCTACTTGGGTGGGAAATGAAAGGAACCAACAAAAAAAACCAAAATATTCAAAAATCAAAGTCTAATTCGGGTGCTAAAAGGTGGACCCCAGAGAAATATCCATTTTAGCTTGGTTGTTTATCACATTTGGAAAGGTCACGTGGCCACCGAATGTAGGATCCCCAATTATTTTTTGTGGGGGATGTGGCATGCTTGCGTCACTCCCATCATAAAGTGTCATTATGTCTTTTTATGGCATTAGATACATTTGCGATTTAAGGTGATTAATAAGAGATATGACAGAGATTTATTTGACGGTAATTATGGGTTACAACATCGTTCCCATGTGTTAACGCTGGTGGCACCCTTGGCGGTGATTGTTGTGCCTAAAGACAATTGTTACTATAGTTTTTGTACACAAAATGACAAATGTTTAAGGCCGAGTTATAACCCCATTTTTTCTATTTCACGCAATTGCTTTGGTTTCTTTTTGTGCTCTATTTTTTGGTGGTATTGTGCTATGAAGGGTTTCGACACATACTGGGTGTGGAATTCTTGGGTGAAGGCTGCCCTAAAAAACTCTACAAATATGGGAGGGGATTGTCATAGGATTGAACCTGACAAGACAGAGGAAGAGTTCTCCTCGGACCCGATGATGAAATGTTTGGTTGGGCATGATGAGATAATATCTTGTTAGTTTGCCAAAAGCTGGAACGAGAGAAGGGTCACCATTAATGGTTTCACATTTGATATTAAAGAGGAGTTTATTGGTAAAGCCATGGGTATGGAAACCATGGGAAGGAAGTGGAAGAAAACCACCAAAACCCAGGCCAAAATAGAGTTCAGCCAGTTCTTTACCAATGACGACAAACCAATGTGTAAAAATGGCGGTTATAGCATGGCTGACCTTCCGAAATTCTGGCTGAAGATGTTCAAGATCATTATAAAATATTTCACCTAGGAGGGCAGGTTTAGTACGTTCTACAATTACCACCTTCATTTTCTTAATCATCTTAGGCATAAGCTGTTAATTTCCTTTCCTTTTTACCTTCTGCACTCTTTGGAGAATGATGTGGTCATCGTGAATGAGGCAATCTCTCTAGGTAAAACTCCCATTTACCTTCACCAAGGGCTTATCTTCATAATTGATGAAGCATGCTCCCCTTAATACCACAAACACATAATAGAAACAAAGAAGCAACAACAATTTGCAAGAACAGAAAATGGACTTCTTATTATCTCCACAAATGTGGAATTACAAACTTTCAGAATTACAATATGCAAAGCCACATGGGCATTCCCCTTACAATAT
>MU223187.1:3578114-3625752 GCA_018584345.1 Thuja plicata | reverse complement strand
TTACTAAAAATAGCAAGTTTCCATAAATAGCAGCTCTGCACAAGGTAGCCCTTATTGAAAAGAAAATAGAAATATTTTTGGGTGATGCAAGATTGCCCTTACACCCAGGATGCTCCTGCATCAAGAATTTACCATTTCTACCGGGCTCTCTGCCCTCCGCCCATTGTGGAAATCACCCAACTTGCCCAGTAGAATTTGTCACCCTTGGTATGCCTCAACCAAGGCATTGCCTCACCTTTTGGTTCTATTGGAGGCTCTACCCCTGCTGCTAGCTAAAATCTTCCCTACCCCTGCTTCTCGTGTGGGTAACAAGCATTACCTAACCTTGGATGACTCTCCCTAGCCTGCCAAAAAGTACAAAAAAATTTGCATTAACCCAGACTGCACTCAGAATGTTGACCCCTAGCCCACTAGTACCTGTCGGTCTTCTCAGCTGGCCAAAGAGAAAGAGAAATAGGCTATGAAGGAGTTATTCAATAAAGAGGATGTCTTGGTTGAGTCTCCCAGCAGGGATGACAAACAGACAAATACTGATCATGAAGTGGGGAAAAATGATAACTAGAACACTGTGGCTGAAGTGGGTAAGGAAGATTCTGGCCCAGATACTAGTATAGAAAACCCTAAAATTGTTATGGGCACTGGCCTTTTTGGAAAAATCAAGTTCTAGATTGTTAATTTGGAGAATACGGTGGCTAAACTGAATGAGGACTTGGCCAACACAAACATGAGGCTAGCAGATGTCAGCAAATTCACTCTCAAAGTCATGCACGCCTCTTCCACTACCCTCTATTTGTTGAATGAGAAGGCCTCTGTTAGGAAGGAGTCTGTAGAAGGAAACAAGAAACTCTTCAAGTTTCTCAATGAGGAGTGGGTGGACCTGTTGCTGTCAAAGAGCTTATGGGACGGGAAAGGATCCAACTGATGGTGAAGTGCGGGTTGGGGTGTTGTTACACTACGGACCCCAAACCCTATATTTGGGCCAGGTTCTTTAGTTTCAATTTTAAGCATAAGACTTTATTTTTGTTAAATAGCCCTGTGTGGCTTCGTATTACTTTTTGGCTATTGAACTTTGATACTATTTTCTTTTGGGATACATATCGCTGCTGGTTCAACTTTTATATTTTGGTTTTTGATAGAGGTAGATGATGATTTACCTATTTATCACTGCTGACTTTACTGATTTAATATGATGTTAAGTCTATTTAGTTAGCATCTTTCTACCTCAATTCAGCACCCTCTTGTTGCTGCTTATATCAAAAACAAATATTCTAGTATGAAATATAATGTGCCAATTTTCTATATTATATTCTAGATAACATGATATTCAAAATAAAGCAATAAAAGATTAAATATACAATTAAAATAGCTTCTTTTTATAGCAATATTCAACTTAGATGGATGAATAACAATTGTCCTACTCTTCTCACATTTTAAGTATGCTAATATCCTCTTGTTTACAAAATTTTGTGCAAAAAATATCTTACATTTTTTTATAAGAAAGAATGATGTCCTAATGCTATTTGCAAAGAGCAATAGTCAAATGGTTGTAGATTTTTACTTCAAACTTATGAATTCTATGTATTTGTCACATGCTTTTATTAAACATCCACATTTAACAATGAAATACAATCTTTACCATATCTCTGTGTGTGTGTGTGTGTGTGTGTGTGTGTGTGTGTGTGTGTGTGTGTGTGTGTGTGTGTGTGTGTGTGTGTGTGTGTGTGTGTGTGTGTGTGTGTGTGTTTGTGTATTTCTTATTGTTGGAGAAATCAAGATTAGAATATAAGAACAATGATATAACTTCATAATGAGAATGAGCTAAAAAATATATCTACCACATAAAATGAGAGTTTGTGAGTTAAATGTACAATGAAGTACATTCTTTAAATACACAAGGAGGAAGGATGGAATATAGCAATAAACTAGTAACTAACCTAGTTAAGCATGTAGCATGTGTTGAATTAATTGGTACAAGTGTGAGGACATGCAAAAAATCCCTATGAAGAAGAATAAAATGTTAAAAAAACATTTTAGAAATATTTAGCTAAGTGTGCATAATTCAATGTAGAAAATACCCTAAACTAATTAAATAGATAATAATTCTATTTACACTAACAACCCCTTTAAATGAAACATAGATAATTTGAGAATGAATGAGAAATATTTGTAGGATGAAAATCCCCCTCCAAAAGAAAAATGATAGAATGAAAATGTACAAGTGCACAATAAAGAACTTACTATGAATACCTAAAGACAATTGTTATCATGCATGTATAAGAAATGATCCCCTACTAGGAAAGCAAAATAAACTATTATTGCATAGTCATGGATGAAGAGCTTTAAGAAACAATTATCTAATTGTATAGCTCAGAATTATCAAACAAAAATTGAAACATAAAAGAAAAGAAAATTTTCATTGATTGGACATTACAAAATAATTATGATTGGATCACTACTTTGTCATACGTAAATTAAAAATATTAATGAGCTTATAACAAGTTTATTATGGGCTTATACACAAAGTTCTAACACCAAAATACTTGGTTATGATCCATTGTTACTCTACTAGAACTCTTCCTAACTGAACTGTTGACTTTTTGGGATGCATCGTCTATTAGCCACTAATTGGTTGACTAACTATATTCCAAATGAATTCAAGAGGTGTATATATATATATCAGCTCCAAGATTTGGGAATGATATATATACTATTGAAAGCTTTTCAAAATCCGGATGTCCTATGAATTATGTAGGTTGTCAAAATTTACTAATGAAGCATTAAATGGTAAAGAGCTTCAATGTGGTTATTTGGGAATGATATATGTTATTGAAAGCTATTCAAAACCAGAATGTCCTATGAGTTATGTATGTTAGTCAAAATCTACTAATGAAGCATTAAATGTTAAAGAGTTTCAATGTGGTTCTAATTAAAGGTCTCTTTGGTCTCATGTTGTCTTGTGATATATTTTATTAAATATTATAGATAATTAAATGAAATTGCAAACTTTATATGATGAGTGGGGTGGTGATTGTAAACTCAAAGATGCTTTTGAAAATGATATTTCCAAAGCTCAGAAATTTAGATATAATTTACATGAATTATTATTCAACTCTAAATCTTTATTACGAATCGAAAAAATATTATATAGCTAAATGTGATAGTATCCATCGAGATGCTCCTCCATTAGAGGGATCATAGGGCCCGTTATAAAATGAGTGCATCCATAATCTGAATCAATGGTTGAAAATAATGCAGAATGTGATGTCCGAATGTAAAAGTAACATTTCAATCTTGCAAACGAAATAAATGGTTAATAAGTGTATGTTTCTCACTTATGCAAATGTTACATGTATAGGTTGATGTGGTAGTCACAGTTGCATTCATTGTATGCGGGACCTAACTGGTACGAGTGTAAACACATGCAGTAGCGTATTGGACTCACTTTCTGATTTCAACTTGGACACAAACAAGAGTTTCAAACCCACCACCCTGTTCGGAAACCAGGACAAATGTGTAAGTTGACAACAACATTGGTTAAATCAAAAGCAGAAGCGTATCCTGGCCGCATGCCCTGATATAGACTTGAATATGAACAATACCTATTTGATGAATTTCTTCTCTATAATGTAACATCAAATATGCCTTGACAGATACACTCACCACATCGATTAAAAGTAATTATACTATCATTTTCTTTCCATTCCAATGATTAGATGTAAATCACTATCATACATAGGAGTTTATAATTTTAAAATGACAAAACAAATATTTTCTCAATATTTCTAAAACAAGATTGATTGTTAAAGCTATAATATCTTAGACTGATTGTTAAAGCTACAATATCTTATATCTTGGATTAAGAATTTTAATCATAATAATAGAATAATGAATGTGAAAATAGAAATATGCATATATTTTTTATTTAATTAGTATATAAATAAAGAAAACATCAAATATGCCTTGACCAATACACTAAAATAATTATGCTATCATTTTCCTTTCATTCCAATGGTTAGATATAAATCAATTCATACCTACATAAGAACTTATAACTTTAAAATGACACAACAAATATTTCCCAAAAGATTCTTAAAGAAAGATTGATCATTAAAGCTATAATCTCTTATACTTGGATTAAGAACTTTAATCATAATAATAGAACAATACGTGTGAAAATAGAAATTCGTGTATATATTTTTATTTAATTATTATATAAATGAAGGATAATTATGTGTAAAAGTAGTTATTATTTGTAGTAATATTTTAACGACTTTTTTATTATTTAATTAATAAAAAATCTTCTATCAAACACATAATGTTGATATTCTAGAATATGTTCTACACTATATGACACTAGAAAACCTTCATTTATGTGAAAATCATTTATACATGAATAAAAACTTTCCTACTCACAACACATCTCAAATATGGAGTTATCTCCATAGTAAAAACATTTGTACAGAAAAAATGTAAATGCTCATTACAAGCAAAAATATTACTGATATGCTATTTCAATGAGTTCTTCATATAATTGTAAGTTTTAATTTTGAAATTTATTAATTCTATTTTGGTGTAAATTGCTTTAATCAAATACCCAATTTTACCAATAAATTAAAAATTCCAGTATGTTACTCTATAGTTTATATGTATGAGTATAGGTGATTTATTGTTGGAGCCATCAAGATAGAAAATGTAAGAACAATGATACATACTTCCACAATGATAATGTGCACAAAAACATGTCTATTCTATAAAATTTGATTATTTGCATTAAATATAACATAGTGTACCTTCTTTAGGAAGAGAGATGTGAATAAACTATTAACTAACCCTTTCAATGTGTAACATATTTTGTACTATTTGGAACAAGTGTGCTGGATTTCATAATCTATTTAAACTAATTTTAACAGGATAGTAACTTATAAGTAGGAGATATTTTCCACAAGAAGTCAAATTGTGATGTTTCCATTAGGATTCAACTGTGTAGTTTTTTTCTGAGTCAAACTAATTGACTCAAGTTTCATGAGTAGTGGCTCATAAGAACCCATGTCTCATGAGAATGAATTGAGCACTTAGCACTCATTGCATCTAGGTGATGGTCATAGAGGTGAAGCATCGTGACTTCCCGAGAGGTCACCCATCCCAGTATTACTCCAGTACAAGCATGCTTCACTACAAAGTTTTCTCCCTGGTTACACCCACTCTTCTTGCAACCCTATTTTAATAACTTTTAGCAAGTGTTGTTCCTAATGAAACATTTATTAGAAAGACCCTAAGCTCATCAATTGATAAGAAGGAGATATTTTCCACAATATGACAAATTGTGATATTGCTATCAAGATTCTATTAGCACTGTGTTAGCACTGCACCAGGAAAAATTTCAAATATCTAACATTGATTATTTTCCCATGCTTTCTGGTTTAAAATCCCGTGTCTTACCACGCATAAAGGATCAAAATTCATTAATTATGTTATGTTTAAATCTTTGTCGCTTAGTCACTTTGGTCTCTTATCATGTTTTCAAGTTGTGCAAGTGAGCGACGAGTCATCAGATTGTAATATCACGTAGTCGCAATAAAATTGTGTCAAGTCATGATTATTTGTGCAAGTGAGCAGTTTGGGTATTAAAATGTAAATCGCGCAATCACGATGTTTTGTGAAATTTGGGTTGTAAGTTGGTGATTGAGCGGGTTAGGAATGATTCAGTTTATTGCTCACTCGCTGAGAATTAAATTTTTCAAAGAATGGACCAGCGAGTCCGCGATGACTTAAAACCTTGTATATCATACAGTCGATTTAAAGTTATGTTGTTCAGTTTATGCTCTGCAACCGAGCGAGCCTTGTCAAAAAATGAAGTAGTCGCATACCTGCATTGGGTTTCCATGTTTGTCTTTCAAGTCAGCGACTACGCGACAAAATGAGGTTCTAAAGGTCGCTCACTCGCTTAGGTTCTAACTCACTTGTATTTTGCAGTGCAAGTAGGCGATAAATGCATGCAGAAGTTATTAAGTTGAAGGCTCATCACTCAGTTGCAGAGGAATTTTTCAAATTTCTAAAAGGTGTGCGAGTGAGCGACTATGGGATCATTCATCACCTCACTCACTCGCTGATGTTTTGAGGTGATAAAAAATGAACTCGCGAGTGTGCGATAAGTTAAAGAAAGAAGGATATCGCTCACTCGCCCATGAATAAAGGAAAAAGAAAAGTTGCTAGCAAGCATGTGATTAAACGAAGAAGATTGACAGTTGCACACTTGCAATCATTGATGTGGTTAAGTTTTCAAGCTCGCGAGTGCGCGATGGGAGAAAAATGAAACTGTCGCTTAACCGCTCACAGATTTGAAAGGGAAAAAGGGGTCAGTGGGTGTGCGATAGGAAATTTTTAATATTTTAATGCAAAATCCGTCACTCACTCACTAAGTGTTGTAAGTTGGAATGTTTTGTAGCGCGAGTGAGCGAGAAGATAAAGTATATGACAAAAAAATGAACGCCGCTCACTCGCCCAGATCCAAAAGTAATAATTTGAAAGCCAACGAGTGTGCGATTATGGAATGAATAAAAGGTGAATGGATACTCCTTCAGTAACCAAGATTTAGATGATATTAAATATTGAGCAGCGAATGTGCGACTGGTTGAAGAGAAGGTAATATCGCTCACTCGCATGAACCTAAAAGTATAATGAAGAAAGATAGCGAGTATGCGACTGCCAAATGATGAAATGCAGATTAGGTCATCTCTCACTTGCAGAAGATGAAAGGAAAGGTAAAGATAGATGGTGAGTATGCGACTGGTTAAAATAAAGCGTCACATCACTCACTCACAAGCACTATTCCAAGTATGAGTAAAGTGTAGTGTGTTGGCGTCAGATTGACAGTTGGCTACTTACAGGCTTATAAGTGCAAAAAGGGGAGAAAAGTGTACACTCTTTTATAGCTAGGATCAAATAGTGCGAATTAATGGCAGTATTAGTGACAGAATGATGATTTCATGACAGTGCAAGTGCAATAATTTGGCATTCAAGTGGAAAAGACATAGAATTTAATGGCTATAAGTGTGAATGAATGAGTTTGATCTTGTACAACTCACATTTTTGCATCCTAAAATTTTCTATGAAAAGTAAAAAAGCTTATTGGTCTGGAGAATTTTATTTGAGATAGTAAAATTCAAAGAAGAAGGATGAGTCAAGCTATGGTTCCCGCTACCTCACAAGGGTCTGAGAAGAAGAAAGAAGTCATGTTGAAGAAGTATACAGAAGAGTTTGTCAAGTTGCTGCCTGGAACTCTGAATACAAATAGTGCAAACTGGGAGGAATGGAACGATAAATGGTCTCAATGCAAAAATTTGGTAACCCCAGATTATTCTGGTAATACTTTGTTTCATTATTTATAGAATAATAGGATCAAACTAGTTCCAATTTGTAATCCATAGGATTTTAATATGGCTAAATTGATTGTGCCTGACGTTTATGTTGACATTGGTCTTATTAAGGAATTAGCAAAAAACTATTGTCTAGTAGCTAGGGTAATCAGGAAAAAGAATAAGGAAACCCTAGTATCCATAGATAGAAGGTCAGTGGCAGAAGTATTTGGAATTACTGGTGCACTATGCATAGATATTGATTTGAAGAAAATTAAGGCTGATTATGTCAAAAGAGAGCATTTGATTAAGAAGTATGAAATGCCTAAATTTATGCCTAGAGTAGATAGGCACCGGGTGAAGATTCCAGATAATTTCAAGCCACCTTTTGACGTATCCCTGTTTCATCATTATGTAAAATGCACCGTCTATGGTTTGAGTAGGGTTCTAGGCTTTGATGGAGATTCTACAATGTCCCAAGAGATACTTATGATGGCAATGAACATCCAACACCCAGAGGTCAACACTGATTATGACTATGTTGACTACATAGGTGATGCTATCCATGCTGCATTATTAGAAATACAGTTAGATAATCCAGCACCCACTTTTAAACACTATTTCCATCTAATGTACATGATTTTATATTATAACAGAACATCAATGGATAAAGAGCTTGAGGTGTTTGTCTCAGAGTATGTTGTAGAGGCACCAATCCAAAGATGGACTCAAGTGTGGGATAGTTCGTCCATCAACTCATCATTTGTATGCTTCTGCAACTGGATTGTGGATCCAATTTTTAATCTGTTGGGAACAGATAGGCACAGGCTTCTATATGAGGTTAGAAAGATTCATAGACCTTGGGAGTATGTCGAAAATTGCCCTATCTCTCACAATTGGGCTGATTTCTTCTTTTTTGATTACATTACTATCATTAGAGTATATGGTTGTACTCAGCATCCTCACATTCTTCCTAAATTTGTTCCTCCCAGGATTGCTTTCTTAGAATTTGTATTATAAATTACTTGGTTAGATAAGGAATTTCTAGAGGGGCACAAGAAGGGAACTTTTGTCCCCAGGTTATGGGTGGGTTTTGATTTCTCCATTGGGAAGAAAATGTTTGATGTGATAAATGATTTCTTAAAGCAATACAGAATGTTTGCAGCAATTGCCAGATTCTATGATCCTGAGAACTTTGTGCAGACAATGCTAAAAAGGATGACTCCTTGGCCAAAAATTAGACCTTGAGCCATTGGATGATGAGGATGTGGTGAGGAACAAATTCAATAAATAGGAAGTTCAGGATAGGAGAAGGAAGTGGAATGACCTCCTAAGAGAAGAATCTGAATTGAAAGAATCAGATAACTCAATCTCTGGTTTTTTCCCTAATCTCCCATATTTCCAAAGGATAGAGCAAATGCTAAAATCCTATGAAACTTTAATGTCACAAGTACCTCAATTCAGTGCTAAAGATACACAATCTAAATGATCCCCAGTTCTAATTGCACTACATGATCAAGAGCACCAAGAAGAACAGGAGGAGGATCAACAAGAGGAGGAAGAACAAAAAGAAGAACAACATGAAGAAAAAGAAGCTAGTGAAGAGGCCACTTCAGCTAGAGAGCCACCAAGAAAGAAACAGAAGAAAGAGCATAAAATGGTGCAAGATAGGAAAAGCATGGTGAAAGCCTTGATATCAAAGCATGGTAAATACTTTAGAAAATTGAAAAGGCAATTGCAAAAGGAGCCAGAGACTGAGGGTCAAGGAGATAATCAAATGGTTTTGTTTGAAAAGGATGATGAGAGGGTCATGAAGGATGATGAGTTCATAATGTCTCAAGATTTCAAAACCTTATTTTAAATTGAAACAAAAGAATTTGAGACAAGAGATAATTGCAGAAGAAGAGAATGTAGATAAAATTGAGGAAATTGTACAAACACTTTAGGATTATGATCCTGAGACTGAACAAATTACTGTGGAACAAGCTAGCTTGCTGGTACATAATAGTGGTGTGATGCTAATGCCTAGTTGGGACCAACAATCCAGTTTCATTATTGATAAGATTAGGAGGCAGGAAGATCCTCTTCTTAAAACAAAATTTGAGATGGATGAAGTCTTAAAAGGATCAGGATTTTATCCCAAATCCAAAACCCTAGCAATATGGTCACTAGCTCCTGCCACACAGAAGCCCTTGGTCATGAATATCAGAGAGGAGAAAAGGGTAGACAGGATGATATGAAATCTACAAAATACTTTGGATACTGAGATAGCTCAGTTGATGACACAGGCTTCAGTTAATAATTTGGCAAAAGTTGATGACCTATCAAAGAGATATCAGACAACTTTTGGCCAAATGATGGCCCTGGAAAAGAAAAATGAAGAAGTGGTGGTCCAGAACCACACATTAGAAGAAGAAATTGCCAAATTAAGAGAAGAACTAATAGAAAGTAAAAGGGAGAAAACTCCAACCCTTGAGGATGTGGCCAAAGTTAAGACAGATGTTGTCAAAGGGGTTAAGGAAGACTCTACATTGGCAGAAACACAATCAAAAGATGTATCATAGGAACAAGGCATGAATGCTATGTCTGTCATTTTACTCATATTGCAGCACAGAATTGAAGTCTTGAAACAAAAAATTGACATAGTGTATACATTATATGGATCATTACAAGAAGCCTCAAAGATAGTTGTGGAAGCTATGGTTTTCTTAGAGCCCACCTTCAAACTATGGTCAGGGAAGGAAAGAAGTTTGGATAAGCTAAAAATGGTTATGTTGTATAGTGATGACTTCCCAGATAAAGTAATAGACACTATTGATATGGTCAGTAAGTTGAATGATACTTTTGCCTTTTTTAATGGAAAATCTAATCTGATAGACAATAAGTTGCAAGTATTTGGTGATCAATGTCCACCATTGATCCCAAAAATTTATGAGGAAACATGTGTTTTGAAATCACAATCAGATTGGGTAGTTGGTTATGATGCTATACTAGGAAATCAAGATATAAAGCAACACTTAGAAAAGGACATGAATGCAGAATATTGCAATGAACTGATTGATAGCTTTTTCAAAGTCGAAAGAGATATGGCAAAATTTGTGTCTGAGGCCAGAACTGCCATGGATGCCAAGTGGGTAGAAGCTGTTGCTAAGCTGGAAGAAGAAAAGGCTTTTGATTGGCCCACCGCCAAAGAAGTAAACATTTGGGAGGCAAATCTGAAAGGATGAAGAGGACGTTGTCAACAACAAAAAAAAACCTTGTTTAGGCTTTTCAAATAAGCTGCCACCCATATTCGGTTACAAAATTTTGTCTCTAGTTCGTTACAAAGTTGTTGCAAAAAGATTTTTGTAAATTTTGCCATTATGTCGGTAGCTTGTTGCATCCTTAGTTATAAAAGGATTCCAAGACTACTAGGAAAAGGGATAGCCATTTCATTTTTAGAGAATACCAATATAATTGTAAACTTTGGTTTGAGACCAATATAGTAGGTTTTTGGAGAAATATTTGTTCAATGTAGCAAGTGATTATGACTTTTGAATAAAATCCAGTTCACAGTTTCTGAAGCATATAATGAGTATTGTGTCTTCATTTTAGTTTTTTGAATTTTGTTTAAATTGAATGTTTTAGGAATGTTCAATTTATATATCTGTCGAGTAGATTATGAAATGGTTCTAGGGTTATTGCAAGGAAAGACTAAAAAATGCCTTAGGAATGTTTCAATAAGATTCAGGGTATAAAATGAATTTGATGAATTAACTTGATTAAGTGTACTGAGATAGATGAACAAGGTATATCTATGTTTATGTCAGATGTTGTAGTTGCCTTAAGTCTTTTTCATAATCAGGCTAGTTAAAATTGTTCATAAGTGACTCCATGCCCTAGGATTGAGCACTGGTCTATTTTCATTTAATCAAATGACTATCATTATTAAAATTAATCTTTACTTTCAGTCTGGTCTGTTGTAGTAAAAGTTATGGTGATCAATCCCTGTAATTTCATCCACAGCTAATTAGAATAATTCAGTGATTTCATTATTCTAATTTTGAAGGGTATTACCGCTCGAGTTAGTGGAGCTCAAAGTGTAGGAGGTTTCAAAACCTTGTGTCTGTTGTTCTACATCAGCAAGAAAAAGAACTAACAAAAAATGGGGACTCTACTAGGGACTTTTATCATGGAATGCATGAAAGGTTGGTTTGACAACAACATTCCATAATATAGATACTTTGAAGTCCAATCTATGAAATCACATGTTGTGTATTTGCATTTTTTTGAAATATATCCTCTAATATCATTGTCAAAGTGAATTTTATTTTATTCCCAAAAATTTGGGTGGAGACTCTGATTATTGGTTATAGTGTTTCCAAGGGGAATACTAGCAGATTAAGTGTGTGAAATTTCATTTTGAATATAATGAGGAATACAAAAGAAAACACAAAGAATCACTCTCAGGTAACATCAGAAAATGATAGTTCCAAAAATTCCAAAAGAAATCACTCTAGAAAAGGGGAATCCTCTAATAATACTTCCTAGAAGCCTAGGTCAGTAGGCCATGGCCAATCATTAGATACTATTCTTGAGAAAGAGATTAATAAACCTTTGAAAACTGAATCTAACACAACTGGTTATTTTGAGGACATATTCAACCCTAGACAAAAAAATGTGTTTCAAGAAAAGGGGGAAACATCCTCCTACTTTGAGGATATTCCCTATGAGAGGGTTGAAGACCAAAAGGGAGAAAATCAAGTGAATGTGTATGATTCTTCTAGTTCTAATATTGAGGGAGTCCTCAGAGATAATAGCCTTTTGAAGAGAGAATTGGATGAACTGTTACTCATCTAGCAAAGGAATGATGAAGCTAGAGAAGAAGAGGTTATAAATGCTATTACTAAAAGGGAAAACTTATAAAAGCGAGTTGCTCAGTTGAAGTTGGCAGCTCAGGGTGCAAAAGAAGGATTTCATGGTTTGAATAAAGAGCTTTTTGGAGATATAGATACCCTGAGAAAAGAATGTCATGAAAGAGAACATTTGTTTAAGAAGGGTGATCCCAAGGATGCATGTCCTATAGTGAGACAAGTTGTTAACTCTGAAAGTCAAAAATCTCCCAAGCCTCAGATAGTTACACAAAATGTATCAGCAAATAATGTTAGACAAATAAATGTTGATAAAGGAAAACAAAAGATCATTGACATTAACTTTTCCCAACCTAAAATTGAAGAGGATGTATCTTAGGACATATTTTCACTTGATATGGAATTAGAAAGGGCGAGAAAGGCCAAAGATAATATTGCAAAATAGCTGGAAAAGGCTGAATTGGAAGTTGCTGCTGCAAAGATGAAGAAAAGGATTGCCTTCTTGAATTCCATGACTAGTCCCAATATGACAAGTAATGCTACTAATTAGACCATCCCTATATTCAATTATAATGTTCATACCAATAATTTCAATACAAATACCTAGACACATAGTGTAGCTCAAGGGGTTGTATCACAATTAGGAGTAAGTGGGCCTAGTAGAAATATTAGCCTCCACAATATGGGCATTGGTCAGAACATTAACAATGTCACACAAAATGTTGGTCAGAATATGGCTTCAAATTTTAAAATAAGACCTATTCATCTAGAGAGATATAGATAGTTGTTCTTTGATGGGATCCCTAGCCAACCAAACCTTATTTCTGATGAGGTCAGAGATAATATTCCTATGTTTTGTGGGAATGCTGCCATAACTGGTGAAGAACATCTGAAAGTATTCTTGGATACAATGAATTATTATGAGATTGGAGATGAGGAAGGTGTAAAGAAATTATTTGTGCAATCCTTGACTAAGGATGCAAGAGATTGGTACCAAGGTTTGCCTTATCATAGTATTTATTCTTGGGATGAGTTTGTTAGAAGTTTCAAAGAGCAATATGGTGACAAGATAAATTCTGGTTTTATGTTGAATGAATTTAACAGCCTAAAAAAATTTACTAATGAAGGCATTACTGAATTTAATGTAAGATTTTAGAAGGCTATGTATAAGTTGTTTCAAGTATTAAGGCTGGATGAAAATGTGTGTGTTACTACCTATTGTAATGCTTTGGATGGAATAATAGATTATCTACTAAGGGACAAAGACCCTCAAACCATGAGAGAAGAATATAAGTTGGCTATAAACATAGAGAGCAACAGAAGGGCTTCTGGAAAGCTTGGTAAACGGGATGACAATAGGCTCTGGAAAGAACCAAAAACATAGCTTAATAAGAGTCCCAAGGAAGAAGATAAAATGGATGCATTGGTAACTGTGGCGAAAGATCTTGCTACCAAAGTAGACAAGAATGAAAAGGGATTTCAAAAGAATAGGCCACAGTACCAAAGGCAGGAAAGCCTTATAGACTTCAGGATTTCCCTTATAAGACTCAGTGGAAGGATGGGAAACCTGTGTTAGAAGAACATAATGATCCCAAGAACAAAGAGATTCATGATCCATTAAAAAACAACAGTGCCCATAATGTGGAAAACACTCCTTGGTGCATAGCTTGCAATATGCCTCATTCCCCATATCAATGTGCAGTAGCTTAGGGCTTGTTGGATCAACATGAAAACATTGGAACTCAAGAAAATTAAGGCAAAAATAAACCTGCAGTAAATATGTGTGCACTCACTATTGAGGATGACAATGGTAGTTCAGAGGAAGAATCAAAAAAAGACATTCCAATCACAATGAACAATACAAGTACTAAGGTAGAGCATTTTCAATTTGGGACGCCTAATGAAGAAGAGATAAGATTTTTAACCATTGTTGTTGTAACACAAGCAAGAAGTTCATACCAGCTCAGGAATAGAAAAATTTATCAAGATGGGAAACAAATTGATTCGCCTATTATTACATAAGTTATTAATGAAGAAATTACACAAGATGAATTGAAAGATACTTTTGTTAAAGGAAAAAAAGTCACTCATACTCATGACCAACAAACAAGGCAGTTGAAATAAAGGAAAGGTAAAGTGTCTTCTGACAATAACATAAGTTTCCCAACTTTTAATATGAAGCAAGCTTTATCTCAGATGAAAGTCTCGGTTCTTTTGCTTGAAATGTTCAAAATTAAGGAACACTGGGACGTAGCATTTTCACTACTTTCTGATTTACCTGTTGTGCATGACAATCTTTTTTTGAAAGGTGAACTAAAAAGTGAGCATTAAAAGGGGGATAGGGTCCCAATTTGTTTGGGAAATATAGTCATTCAAGAGCCAGATCAGATTGATCCTTTTTATGTTACATTGCTCACAAACAATATGTTGCTAAAGAATTGTATGATGGATTTAGGAGTTGTTGCTAATGTAATGACTTACATTGTTATGAATCAATTGGGTTTAGATGTGGTTACTACTTGTGGAAAATGTTATGCCATGGATAACAGGGAAGTACCTGTAATAGGAAATTTGCAAGGATTAGAGGTGAAACTTGCTGCTTACCCTGAGGTCACTTTTAAGATAGATGTTGTGGTTGTAGATTCACCACCCCATTATGGTATGCTCTTATCAAGACAATGTGATGTAGCCATTGGAGGACATACATGTACAATTCGATTTATCTTTTGCTACCATTTTTGTTAATGGAAAAGAAGCAAATTGCTAAGGGAACCTAGATCTCCTGTCTATGTTGAAAAGGTTCAACCTAGTATGTTTAATTGTTTTGTGGATGTGGATATAAACAATTTCAAAGTGGAAAAAATTCAGCCACAATTGAAAAATATAGATCCCATCATAGAAGAATTGAAGTTGCAACAGCAAGGGCTTTGGTAGATGTATTTTGACGGAGCATGCTCAAAAGAGGGGTCAGGGGCTGGTGTTTTGTTTTTCTCTCCATCAGGTATTACTTTCAAATATTCATTCTTACTATCATTTCAATGTACAAATAACACTATTGAGTATGAAGCATTATTGTTGGGATTAGAAATAGCAATGAAGCATGGCATCAAATTATTGAGAGTTTTTGGTGATTCAGAGTTAGCTATTTCCTAGATTAGAGCAAGATATGCTGCCAAGAATGATAGGTTGAAACAATATAAGAATGCTGTATGGGATAGTATTGAATTATTTGATACCTTTTCCATTGAATGGATAGAGAGATCCAAGAATATCATGGTAGATTTTCTGGCTAATATAGCTTTGAAAAATGATTATTTAACACTAACCGAGATATCTATTGTGGAAACTAAGACTAGACCTACAATCCCTGATAATATATATAATTGGAAAGTTTTTGAGAGTGATGAGGACATTATCAACTTCATTCAATGTGTGGATAATTATGATAGTCAGGTTATTGACTTTCATAACTTGATAGAAATCATTGATGGGAAAGAAACTATTTTTGGTAATGAAATTTTGCAATAACAAACAAATGAGATCCCTAAGGGATTGACTCAATTAGAAGGATTGTTTACTGATAACGACAGTCATATGTGCCTCAAATCCCCTGCCAAGTTGGATGATTTTGAAGGCATAAATTTGGGATCAGAATATAGTCCTAAGATTGTGTACATTGGAAAGAAATTGGCTCCTCATGTGAGGGCTAATTCGATTAGCCTGCTAAAAAAAATCAAGCATGTTTTTGCTTGGTCTTATGAATACCTTAAGGCTTATAGGGAAGATTTATTTCAACATGAAATTCCATTGAAAGATGATATTAAGCCTTTTAAATAGAAACAAAGACCGATCAACCCTTTATTGGCCCCCAAAATGCAGCAAGAATTGACAAAACTTAGAGAAGCCAGAATCATAAAACCAATTAGGCATTCTTCTTGGGTATCTAATTTAGTCCCAGAAAGAAAAATGGAGATATTAGTATTTGTGTTGATTTTAGAAATCTTAACGTGGCCTCATTCAAAGATAATTAGTCTTTGCCGAATATGGAGGCCATGTTGCAGAGGGTAACTGGTTGTGATCTTTTATCTATGATGGATGGTTTTTCTGGTTATAACCAAGTGCTGGTTCAAGAATATAAACAATTCATGATAGCTTTCACCACCCCCTGGGTACATATGTTTATGTAAGAATATCATTTGGCTTGAGGAATGTAGGGGCTACTTTCCAAAAAGCCATGGATGTGGCTTTCAAGGAATTTATAAATATTATTATGGTAGTATATCAAGATGATTTAACTGCATATTCCCAAAAGCCTGATTATCATTGCAAACATTTAGAAAAGGTTTTTGCTAGAGCTTTGGAGTATGGGATTTCTTTAAATCCAAATAAATGTCACTTTGGTGTGACTGAAGGTAAATTATTGGGACATATAGTATCTAAGGAAGGTGTCAGAATTGATCTTGAAAGAGTGGAAGCCATTAACAAGGTATTACCACCCAAGAATATTAAAGGAGTTCAATCTTTCCTCAGAAAGATAAATTTTGTAAGGAGATTTATTGCAAATTTTTCTAAAATAGTAAAACCCATTTTTAAATTGCTAAAGAAAAATGCAAAGTTTGAATGCGATAAAAATGCTCAATCAACTTTTAATGAGATAAAAGTGGCAATTCAACAGGCTCCTGTATTAAGATCTCCAGATTATAAAAAACCATATCCATATTCTCTTTTTCCTCATTCCATACAATTGTTGCAGTTCTCTTGCAAAAAGATGATGAAGGTTTTGAACACCCTATAGTATTTTTTAGTAAATCTTTGCAAGCAGCGGAACTCAACTATGAGATAATGGAGAAATAGGCATATGCGTTGGTTAATGCTGTCAAGATTTTTAGACCTTATCTTGTTTGTGCAAAAATAATTGCTTGTGTGCTACATGCCATAGTGAAAGACATATTATCTCAATCTGAAGTTATTGGCAAGAGGTGCAGATGGATTAGTAGGATCCAAGAATTCAATTTGGAAATTCAGGTTACTAAATTGGTAAGAGGTTTGGGTTTGCCAAATTAATGACTCATATAAATATGGAGTCAGCCCAAATGGGTGATGTACAAACATATGCCAAATAATCAGAAGAGGACTTTGAGATTGCAAGCCCAGAGGTATGTCTTGATACAAGGTGATCTATTTTGGAAAAATAGAGATGGGATATTGTTGTTATGCTTGGATAAATCACAGTCTGAAAGGGTCTTAAATGAAATGCATAATGGTGTGTGTGGTGGGCATTATTCTGCCAAAACAACAGCTCACAAAATAATCAGAGTTGGATTTTATTGGCCACGTCTTTTCAGAGACACTCAAATGTTTATACAAAAACGTGAACCATGGCAAAGATTTTATGCTAAATGAAATTTGCAAGAGCATTACTTTTAAATCCTATGACCATTGAAGCACCTTTTACCCAATGGGGTTTGGATTTTATTGGTGAATTTATAGAAATATCTAGTGGGGGTCATAGTTGGATTCTTGTGGCTACAGACTACTTCACAAAATGGATAGAAGCAATTCCAACAAAGAGGGAAACCAGCAAGATAGTAATGGACTTTTTAATGGATAACATTCTGACAAGATTTGGTGTACCCACTAAGCTAATTATGGACAATGCCATGTGCTTTAGGTCTGAGGAATTTAGGGATTTTTGTGAAAATTATGGCATTATTTTATCTTATTTCTCACCATATCATCCCCAAGCAAATGGACAGGTTGAGTCCAGTAATAAAAGTATCATGAAAATAATTAAGAGGATTTTGGATAAAAATAAGAAATCCTGGCATTCAAAATTGAAATTAGCCTTATGGGTTGACAGAGTGATAGTAAAAAAGGCCATAGGGGTTTCCCCTTTTTAAATGGTTTATGGAAATCAGGCAAGGTTGCCTTTGAACAATCTATTACCACTATACAAATTTTTATAGGAAGAAGATTTGGAAAATCAAGAACCCATGATGGAAATAATGGATCAATTGGTGGAATTGGAAGAGATAAGAACAAAATCTCACAAAAGAAACCTGAAGTTACAGTAGCAATCTAAATACTTGTTTGATAAAAGAGAAACTAAAAGAAAATTTTAGATAAGTGATATGGTATTATGATGGAATGCCAGAAATGAAGAAAAAGGCAAGCATGGTAAATTTGAATCACTATAGGTGGGCCCATTTGTAATCAAGGAATTTCATGGTCAAGATTCTTATTTATAGGAAGATCCTAATGGTGAGATATAGGAATTGCTAGTGCATGGACAATTCCTAAAGCATTACTTCTCGTAAAGTTTCTTTTTCCTTGCACATTAGTTTAGATTTCCGTATTTTAGTGTGGGTTTTGTGTGCGCATGTACAGTTTTGTTTAGGTTTGTGGTCTATTTCCTAGAGTTGTGGCTTCTAATGTCAATTTTGTAATTAACTTTCCCTAGTCAGAGCCATTGTTAGCACTGTGTTAGCACTGCACTAGGAAAATTTTAAAATTTCTAACATTGATTATTTTCTCGCACTTTCTGGTTTAAAATCCTGTGTCTTATTGTGCATAAAGGATCAAAATTCATTAATTATGTTATGTTTAAGTCTTTGTCACTCAGTCGCGTTGGTCTCTTAACATGTTTTCAAGTTGTACGAGTGAGCGATGAGTCATCAGATTGTAAAATTGCGCAGTCACGATAAGATAGTGTCAAGACATGATTATTTGTGCGAGTGAGCAGTTTGGGTGTTAAAATGTAAATCGTGCAATCATGATGTTTTGTGAAATTCAGGTTGTAAGTTGGTGATTGAGCGGGTTGGGAATGATTCAATTTATCGCTCACTTGTTGAGAATTAACTTTTTCAAAGACTGGACCAACGAGTTTGCGATGACTTAAAACCTTGTATATCGCACAGTCGCTTTAAAGTTATGTTGTTCACTTTATGCACTACAACCGAGTGAGCCTTGTCAAACAATGAAGTAGTCACATACCCGCATTGGGTTTCCATGTTTGAATTTCAAGTCAGTGACTACATGACAAAATTAGGTTCTAAAGTTTTCTCACTCATTTAGGTTCTAACTCACTTGTATTTTGCAATGCAAGTAAGCGATAAATGCATGCAGAAGTTATTAAGTTGAAGGCTCATCACTCAGTCGTAGAGGCATTTTTCAAATTTCTAAAAGGTGTGTGAGCGAGCGACTATGGAATCATTCATAACCTCTCTCAATCGCTGATGTTTTGAGGTGATAAAAAATGAACTCGCGAGTGTGCGATAAGTTAAAGAAAGAAGGATATCGCTCACTCACCCATGAATAAAGGAAAAAGGAAATTTGTTAGCTAGTATGCGATTAAAGGAAGAAGATTGATAGTCACACACTTACAGTCATTAATGTGGATAAGTTTTCAAGCTTGTGAGTGTGCGATGGGAGAAAAATGAAACTGTCACTTACCCGCTCATAGATTTGAAAGGGAAAAATGGGTCAGTGGGTGCGCGATAGGAAATTTTTAAGATTTTCATGCAAAAGCCGTCACTCACTTGCTAAGTGTTGTAAGTTGGAATGTTTTGTAGTGTGAGTGAGTGATCAGATAAAGTATATGAAAAATAAATGAACATCGCTCACTTGCCCAGATCCAAAAGTAATAATTTGAAAGCTAGCGAGTGTGCGATTATGGAATGAATAAAAGGTGAATGGATACTTGCTCAGTTGGCAAGATTTAGATGATATTAAATATTGAGCAGTGAATTTGTGACTAGTTAAAGAGAAGGTAATATTGCTCACTCACATGAACCTAAAAGCATAATGAAGAAAGATAGCAAGTATGAGACTTCTGAATGATGAAATGCAGATTAGGTCACCGCTCACTCCCAGAAGATGAAAGGCAAGGTAAAGATAGATGGCGATTATGCGACTGGTTAAAATAAACCATCACATCACTCACTCGCAAGCACTATTCCAAGTATGAGTAAAGTGTAGTGTGTTGGCGTCAGATTGACAAGTGGCTAGTTTTAGGCTTACAAGTGCAAAAAGGGGAGAAAAGTGTACACTCTTTTCCAGCTAGGATCAAATAGTGTGAATTAATGGCAGTATTAGTGACAGAATGATGATTTCATGACAGTGCAAGTGCAATAATTTGGCATTCAAGTGGACAAGAAATAGACTTTAATGGCTATAAGTGTGAATGAATGAGTTTGATCTTGTACAACTCTCATTTCTGCATCCTGAAATTTTCTACAAAGAGTAAAAAAGATTATTGGTCTAGAGAATTTTATATGAGACAGTAAAATTCAAAGAAGAAGGATGAGTCAAGCTATGGTTCTCGCTACCTCACAAGGGCCTGAGAAGAAGAAAGAAGTCACATTGAAGAAGTATATAGAAGAGTTTGTCGAGTTGCTGCCTGGAACTCTGAATACAAATAGCGCAAAATGGGAGGAATGGAATGATAAATGGTCTCAATGCAAAAATTTGGTAACCCCAAATTATTCTGGTAATACTTTGTTTCATTATTTCTGGAATAGTAGGATCAAACCAGTTCCAATTTGTAATCCATGGGATTTGAATATGGCTAAATTGATTGTGCCTGATGTTTATGTTGACATTGGTCTTATTAAGGAGTTAGAAAAAAACTATTGTCCAGTAGCTAGGGTAATCAGGAAAAAGAATAAGGAAACCCTAGTATCCATAGACACAAGGTCAGTGGCAGAAGTATTTGGAATTACTGGTGCACTATGCACAGATATTGATTTGAAGAAAATTAAGGCTAATTCTGTCAAAAGAGAGCATTTAATTAAGAAGTACATGAAATGCCTAAATTTATGCCCAGAGTAGATAGGCACCTAGTGAAGATTCCAAATAATTTCAAGCCACCTTTTAACTTATCCCTATTTCATCATTATGTAAAATGCATAGTCTATGGTTTGAGTAGGGTTCTAGGCTTTGATGGAGATTCTACAGTGTCCCAAGAGATACTTATGATGGTAATGAACATCCAGCACCCAGAGGTAAACACTAATTTTGACTATGTTGGCTACATAGTTGATGCTATCCATGCTACATTATTAGAAATACAGTTAGATAATCCAGCACCCACTTTTAAACACTATTCCCATCTAATATACATGATTTTATATTATAATAGAACATCAATGGATAAAGAGCTTGAGGTGTTTGTCTTAGAGTATGGTGTAGAGGCACCAATCCAAAGATGGACTCAAGTGTGGGATAGTTCGTCCATCAACTCATCATTTGTATGCTTCTACAACTGGATTGTGGATCCAATTTTTAATCTATTGGGAACAAACAGGCACAGGCTTCCGTATGAGGTTAGAAAGATTTTGAGACCTTGGGAGTATGTCCCAAATTGGCCTATCTCTCACAATTGGGTTGATTTCTTCTTTTTTGATTACATTACTATCATCAGAGTATATGGTTGTACTTAGCCTCCTCACATTCTTCCTAAATTTGTTCCTCCAAGGATTTCTTTCTTAGAATTTGTATGGAAAATTACATGGTTTGATAAGGAATTTCTAGAGGGGCACAAGAAGGGAAATTTTATCCCCAGGTTATGGGTGGGTTTTGATTTCTCCATTGGAAAGAAAAGGTTTTATGTGATAAATGATTTCTTAAAGCAATACAGAATGTCTGCAGCAATTGCCAGATTCTGTGATCCTCAGAAATTTGTGCAGACAACCCTAAAAAGGATGACTCCTTGGCAAAAAATTAGAGACCGTGAGCCATTGGATGATGAGGATGTGGTGAGGAAAAAATTGAATAAATAGGAAGTTCAAGATATGAGAAGGAAGTGGAATGACCTCCTAAGAGTAGAATCTGAATGGAAAGAATCAAATAACTCATTCTCTAATTTTTTCCCTGATCTCCCATATTTCCAAAGGATAGAGCAAATGCTAAAATCCTATGAAAATTTAATGTCACAAGAACCTCAATTCAGTGTTGAAGATGCACAATGCAAAGGATCCCCAGTTCTAATTGCACTACATGATCAAGAGCACCAAGAAGAACATGAGGAGGAACAACAAGAGGAGGAAGAACAAAAAGAAGAACAACATGAAGAAGAAGAAGCCGGTGAAGAGGCCACTTTAGCTAGAGAGCCACCAAGAAAGAAATAGAAGAAAGAGCATAAAATGGTGCAAGATAGGAAAAGCATGGCGAAAGCCATGATATTAGAGCATGGTAAATACTTTAGAAAATTGAAAAGGAAACTGTAGTAGGAGTGAGAGGCTGAGGGTTAAGGAGATAATCAAATGGTTTTGTTTGGAAAGGATGACAAGAGGGTCATCATGGCAAATGAATTCATGAAGGATGATGAGTTCATAAAGTCTCAAGAGTTCAAAACCTTCTAGGTTAAATTGAAACAAAAGAATTTGAGACAAGAGATAACTACAGAAGAAGAGAATGCAGATAAAAATGAGGAAATTGTACAAACACTTTAGGATTATGATCGTGAGACTGAACAAATTACTGTGGAACAAGCCAGGTTTCTGGTATAGAATAGTGGTTTGATGTTGATGCCTGGTTGGGACCTACAATCCACTTTAATTATTGATTAGATTAGGAGGCAGGAAGTTCCTCTGCTTAAAATAGAATTTGAGATGAATGAAGTCTTAAAAGGATCATGATTTGATCCTAAATCCAAAACCCTAGCACTATGGTCACTAGCTCCTGCCACATAGAAGCCCTTGGTCATGACTATTAGAGAGGAGAAAAGGACAGATAGAATGATATGGAATCTACAAAATACTTTGGATACCGAGATAGCTTAGTTAATGACACAGGTTTCATTTATGAATTTGGCAAAATTTGATGACCTATCAAAGAGATATGAGACAACTTTTGGCCAAATGATGGCCCTAGAAAAGAAACATGAAGAAGTGGTGGTCCAAAACCACACATTAGAAGAAGAAATTGCCAAATTAAGACAAGAACTAATAGAAAGTAAAAGCGAGAAAACTCCAACCCTTGAGGAGGTGGCCAAAGTTAAGACAGATGTTGTCAAAGGGGTTAAGGAAGACTCTGCATTGGCAGAAACACAATCAAAAGATGTATTACAAGAATAGGGCATGAATGCTATGTCTGTCATTTTACTCATATTGCAGCACAGAATTGAAGTCTTGAAACAAAAAATTGACATAGTGTATACATTACATGGATCATTACAAGAAGCCTCAAAGATAGTTATGGAAGCTATGGTTTTCTTAAAGCTTGCCTTCAAACTATGGTCAGGGAAGGAAAGAATTTTGGATAAGCTAAAAATGGCTATGATGTACAGTGATGACTTCCTAGATAAAGTAATAGACACGATTGATATGGTCAGTAATTTGAATGATAATTTTTCATTTTTTAATGGAAAATCTGATCGGATAGATAGTAAGTTGCAACTGTTTAGTGATCAATGTCCACGATTGATCCCAAAAATTTATGAGGAAACAGGTGTTTTGAAAACACAATCAGATTGGGTAGCTGGTTTTGATGCTATACTAGGAAATCAGGATATAAAGTAACACTTAGAAAAGGACATGAATGCAGAATATTGCAATGAATTGATTGATAGCTTTTTCAAAGTCGAAAGGGATATGGCCAAATTTGTATCTAAGGCCAGAACTGCCATGGATGCTAGGTGGGTAGAAGTTGTTGGTAAGCTGGAAGAAGAAAAGTCTTTTGATTGGCCCACCACCAAAGAAGTAAATAGGTGGGAGGAAAAGCTGAAAGGATGAAGAGGACATTTTCAACAACAAAAACATACCTTTTTCAGGCTTTGCAAATAAGCTGCCACTCGTGTTCGGTTACAAAAATTTGTCTCTAGTCTGTTACAAAGTTGTTGCAAAAAGATTTTTGTAAATTTTCCCAATATGTCGGTAGCTTGTTGCATCCTTAGTTATAAAAGGATTCCAAGACTACTGCGAAAAGGGATAGCCATTTCATTTTTAGAGAATACCAATATAACTGTAAACTTTGGTTTGAGACCAATATAGTAGGTTTTTGGAGAAATATTTGTTCAATGTAGCTAGTGATTATGAATTTTGAATAAAATCCAGTTCACAGTTTCTGAAGCATATAATGAGTATTGTGTCTTCATTTTAGTGTTTTGAATTTTGTTTAAATTGAATGTTTTAGGAATGTTTAATTTATATATCTATCAGGCAGATTATGAAATGCTTCTAGGGTTCTTTCAAGGAAAGACTAAAAAATGCCTTAGGAATGTTTCAATAAGATTCGGGGTATAAAATTAATTTCATGAATTAACTTGATTAAGTGTACTAAGATAGATGTACAAGGTATATCTATGTATATGTCAGATGTTGTAGTTTCCTTAAGTCTTGTCCATAATCAGGCTAGTTAAAATTGTTCATAAGTGGCTCCATGCCCTAGGATTGAGCACTAGTCTATTTTCATTTAATCAAATGACTATCATTATTAAAATTAATCTTTACTTTCAGTCTATTCTGTTTTCGTAAAAGTTACAGTGATCAATCCCTGTAATTTCATCCACGACTAATTAGAATAATTCAGTAATTTCATTATTCTAAGTTTGAAGGGTATTCTCGCCCGAGTTAGTGGAGCTCAAAGTGTAGGAGGTTTCAAAACCTTGTGTCTGTTGTTCTACTCTTTGCTTGGTCAGTGTCAGGGATAAAGAGAGCAAACCGTCTGAGGAATATTTTCACATCAGCAAGAAAAAGAACTAACAGATTCAACTGTATAGTTTATTTTGAGTCAAACTCATTGACTCATTTTTCAATATTTTATTCAACTTAAGCTAAGTCTGAATGTGTCAATTTATAAAACTTGGTAAACAAACTAGGTGTATAATATGACCATATATAGACTAAAAAACTCATTAAATCCAACTTATGGAGAAGAGATTACGAGATGGGTCTCAAATACTAGGATATATTAGGCACCCATGTATAAATGAATTTTTCAAATGGAGCGCATTAAGAAAATTTGTATGATAAAAGTGATTGAAATTTAAGGAGAATACAAAAGCCAAAGATGTACGCTTAGATTGAGATTACAATGGAAAATATGTCTCTTATTGCAATTCTTACCCTATATAGATAAATAACAACTTTTTTACTCATAACACATCTAAAATATACAATTTTCTTCTTGTTTACAAAATATTTTAGGAATTTTTACAAGAAACAATGATGCCCAAATGATATCTAAAAAGACTAATATTTAGATGGTTATAAATTTCTTGTTCAAACTAATGAATTCTATATAGTTGTCACTTCTTCTCATTATAAAAATCTAGGTTTAACAATGAAATAAAAGCTTCACCATATTAATATTATTTTTTATAACAACTAGTTGCTTATTGTTCAAGAAATAGATCAAAATCTATGATCAATGATATACTTTCTGAGTAAGAATGAGTAGAAATGAGAGTACTTGTGTAACATATTTGATTATGAAAGTGTTTAAATAGGACATGGTTGAAGGAATTGATATAGAAAGATATTAGTAACTAAGCCTTCTAAATATGCACAACCTGTTCAACTACACACAACAAGTGTGAGGACAAGCATAGAGTCCCATAAAGTGAGACAAAAAAGGTTAAAAAACCTTTAAGAAAACTTAACTGTTAATAAGTAAATTTAGAAAATGTGGTAAACTAATTAGATGGATAATGACTCTATTTGCACTAACAAACCCTTCAAATGTAACTTAGAGAGATGGGATATAATGGAATACATTAATGACTAGGTCATATCAACTGACCTTATACAAATAAATTTCTCATAAAAAGAGAAAATGAGAAATATTTCTAGGATAAAAATCCATCTACAAATGAAAATGTTACACTAAAAATGCACAAGTGAATAAGAAATAATTCAATATAACCACCTAAAGAATATTTTCATCTCATGTACAAAAATTGTTCTTCCAATAAGAAGAGAAAAAGAGAGCACTATAGTCATGGGTAAAGAGCTTAGAAAAATGAAAAACCACCATGCATCTAAGAGTTTCCTTGATAAAGATTGACGGCCCCAAAAAAATTCTAGCTGATTCAGCATTTCATAATGATTATGATTAAATCACTATATTTTTATATGTAGAATTATTATGATTAAATCACTAGCATGTCATATGTAGAATAATTATGATTAAATTACTAGCTTGCCATATGTAGAATGATTATGATTAAATCACTAGCTAGTCATATGTGGAATGATTATGATTAAATCACTAGCTTGTCATATGTAGAATGATTATGATTAAATTACTAGCTTGTCATATGTAGAATGATTAATCACTAATTGAATCCTAGGATATGACAAGCTTATTACTCACTTATGTTAGTCTCTAAATCATGCAAATATCTCTAAATCATGCAAATATTGTATGTAAAGGTTGACGTATAATAGCTCCAAAGATGGAAAAGTGGTAACAATTTTAGTGAGGCGAGGTGGTAGTCACTACATTTATTGTATGTGGAACCCAGAAGATTGGAGTATTTATTCACTATACATCTATATAAGCATGTCGGGACACATGCAAAATTGTCCTGACTGCACTTCCTGATTTCAATTCTGATACAACCAAGATTTATTAATGCCACCAGGCCATTCTCAAACAAACAATAGTCGGTAAGTTGACAACACCATTGGTCACCACACTAAGTAGAATTGAGTAGAAACAATAACAATTGTAATAGAGACATGAGATTAGCCATTGCATCAGGTGCTTGATTGTGTAATCTAGGAATTTGTTCAAATGTTATGCCAATGAAATACTGCTTCAATTCATCCACCATGTTTTTGTATAGCACGAGCTTATCATCTTTGGTCTGATATTCATTATTGATTTGGTTTATGATAAGCTGGGAATCGCCATAGACATGTAATTTCATAATTTTCCATTCTAATGCCATCTTTAATCCATTTACCAAGACTTCATATTCCGCAATATTATTAGTACACAATAAAAAAAATCTTGTACAACCTTAGGTATTATGTTTCCTTGAGGTGATATGAATACTATACCCACTCTAGATCCATGCTCTATGAATTTCCCATTAACATACATCTTCCAAGTGTGCTTTGTGATCATAAGGATTGATTCATCTGGAAAATCAATTGTTAAAGGAGTATCTCCTGACAATGGTGCATCCACCAATTGTTCTGCAATGATTTGTCCTTTGATGGTCTTCCTTTTAATATATTTGATATAAAATTAATTGAGTATCCTCACCCACTTAGCCAGTCTACCAATTAAGGTTTCTTTGTTCAAGAGATACTTCAGAGGATCAATTTTGGCCACCAACTTGATTGAGTGCCATCATATAATCCTAAAATTTTTGATATACAAACACCACTGCTAAATAAGCTTTTTCAATAGGGGTATAGTTAAGTTTGTATTGCACCAGTATTTTTATGATGTAATAAATTGCTTGTTCTTTCCTGTTTTCATCTTGTTGTGCCAATAGTGCCCCTAGTGAGGTATTAGTTGCTGAAATATATAATAGAAATGGTTTTCCCACTATTGGAACCATCAGGATGGGTTGATTTACCAAATATTTTTTTAGTTGATTGAATGATGTCTCGCATGTTTCGTCCCATCTATGTATGATACCTGTATGCATAATATTGGTGAAAGGTTGTGCTTTATCAACCAATTGAGAAATTAATCTATGAATTGACTGTAACTTGCCTTGCAATGATCGCACCTGAATGATACTTTTAGGTGGCAAAATTTCAATGATGGACTTTACCTTTTCTGGATCAACCTCAATTCCTTTAGCTGAAATAATATATCCTAGAAACTTTACTAAGGTAACTCCAAATACACACTTCTTCAAGTTTAACCTAAGTTTGAATTGCTCCATCCTATCAATGATTTTGGCTAAATCTTGTAGATGATCTTTTCTGTGATGAGATTTAGCTAAAGTGCTATCAACATAATATTATGGATCTTCTTACACATCATATCATCGAAAATTGTTGTCATTTCTTGTTGATATGTTGCCCCTGCATTGTTTAGTCCAAAGGGAATGATGATCCAACAAAATGTACCCCATGGAAAAGTAAAAGTTGTTTTATCTTGTTCTTTTCGAGCAATTGTTTTATTATATAATGAAATCCATCCATTAGTGACAACATCTCATACCCTTCTATGAGATCTACAATGAAATGTATGCTTGGTAAAGGAAAATCATCTTTTGGGCATGCTTTACTAACATCCTAAAAAATTAGTGCAACAACAGATATACTTGTCTCGCTTAGATACATGAACAATGTTAGATATCCATTTTGCATAGGAAATAGCTCTTATAAATCCCACTTTTAATTTTTTTTCTAGTTCATCTTTCACCATTAGAGAAATATGTGGGAGCATCTTCCTTATTTTTTGCTTGACAGGCTTCACTCCAGGAGCCATATATAAATGAGGCATGATTAAAATGTGACAATGCATAGTTTAAAAAAAAAAAAAAATCCTTAAAAAAATGTGTGAATTCTTGTTTCTCCTCCTCAAATAAAGATTGAGAAATATGTATGATTTTTAGTTTGTCCTATGTACCAATATTGATTGGTTGAGTTTGTTCAATGAGCACTGGAGACCGTTCCTGAGAGTGATCTAGGAGAATATCAAGTTTCCCATCCTTTAGTGCCTCACCGAGGTTTCCACTATCAGATATGTCCTTTATTTTTCCTTATTATGATCTGGGACTGACATAGAATAGTTTTCACTGTCAGATCATTGATTGATTTTATTTTTTCTTTTGCAATTGGAAAAATTGATATCCTTCGTAGCTAGAAGATGTTACATGTTCTATCATGTTGAGATAACAAGATATATCATGGTCATTAGGGAACACAAGTATATCCATGGGTGAAAACAACGTTGAGTTAATTAGGTCAGGATAAACGAGTTGAAGAACATCATTTGGGTTGGTCTCACTGGTTTCAATATTTAGGATTAAATTGTGATCATCACGTTTGAATGTATCAACAAGGTCTATAACAGTGCCTCCCTGAAGTTTGTTTAGATCAAGAAGCTCCTCACTATCCTCACTCAAGTCATCATCAATATTATGTGAACCGAATTCAAATGTTCATATACCTGAGCTTTGGTCCTCTTCACGTCTTTTTTGATTGTTGAGATATGTGTTTTCTAGGATTCATTGAAACTCTTCAAATCCTATCAAGAGTCTTGTGTCTGCATCAATTATGTTGGGCATCATGATATCTTGTGAATCTGTAGCTATGTTTGGACAATTGACAACATTGGAACTTTCTCCTATCTCAACCAGATGTTCGTATTGATGAATCACATCTATCTCTATATCCATAGTAGCGTCATAGAATGAGTCCCATTCATATTCATTAGCATATGTATCAATAGAATGTGAAAGATCAAGAACATGAGTGATTGTTACCCTTTTCCCCCAATTGGGATGGTAATTTTCTTGTCCATTGACTTGTTCATCAGATTCATTTTCGTGAATCTCATTTTTATTATCTTCAAGTGGTTGACACTCTAGTAATGACATGTGTGTTTCTTCATCCCTTTTTGTTTTTTGATCTCCCAAAAAGAAGGAATAGAGTGTTCACCTTGATAATAAGGATTTTCATCATGAATATGCAATAATCATTCATATGATTGAGGTGTCAATTAATTTCTTCTTCAAATTCTTCTTATTCCAGATCAAAAAATGGTCCATCTCAGATGAGGGGTATCTGTGGGTCTTCTGTATACCCTATGCTTGTTTTTTCTTTAGGATCCGTGAATTTTCTTAGAATTGGTTCAACAATACCCTCATTATTTACTAGGGGTCCTTGTCCTTAATACCCCATTCTTTGCATGATGTGTAGACCGCATCCATATTGTTCAGTTGCGATTTGGACATGTTTAACATCTTGATGAGATTCATATTTTTCCTTATATAGCCATTTTAACAGCTCATTGTCCTGATTTTCTTCTGCCACTGATTTGTCTTTCACAAAAATTCCATTGTACATTGTTTGTGGTTTAGGTTTTTCTACCATTGTAGATGATGAAGGTATCCCTTGTTATCTTGGTGATAGAGGTAGTGTTTTTATAGCAAGTAGTTGATTAATCTTGTATTCCCCAATCCCATTACCATGTAATTTTAATTTCTTTTCAAAGTCTCTTAGCATTGTTATGGTTGAACTTTCTGTGGATTGTTCTTTGGTATCTTCTCTATTATGTGGAATCATTATTTCATTTGATTTCTAGACATTATTAAAAGATCAGAGATAACTTGTGTCAGCTAGAATAGTGATCTCCTCTCCATTGTATGGAAATTTTAATAATTGATGAATTTGAAGGGACAACTCACATTTCATGTATCCATGGTCTTCCTAGAAGAATGTTTTAGGATAGATTAAGATGTAACACCTGGAACACCACATTTCTTTCCATGGGTCCCACTCTGATTGGCAACATTACTAGCCCTTTAAATGATCTTTCTTCATCATCATATTCTTTTATGGTTATCCTCTTCTTAGGAAAAATATCTTCTTCTATATGGAGTGACATGTTATGAGGGTGACTTAGGGTATTGTCATCCTCTTCAGAAAAGGATAAATAGTGAGGTGTGGTCAAGTTTTCAACCATGGCTTAGAATTTATCTATGTCCAAATTTTTAGGAACATTCATTTCATCCAAGGCTTTTTCCAAAATCTCTTTATGTGATGAAGAAATTTTGATCAATTCAAGAATAGAGATTTGTGCAGGAGTTCTTTGTAATTGATCAACCAAAATATAGTTAGATGAGAGTGATGCTGGATTTTTTTGGGTTGATGTGGGTTTTGATGATGTAGGCATTTTTGAAGAATCTCCTTTTAGTACCACTTTAGCTTGCCCTCTTGTTATTGCATTAGCAGATTCATTTTTTTGTTTATCTTTGGTGATTATCACATTGATTCTGTGATCTGAATCCTCTAACATTTTGATGGTATTATCATGAGTGTATGCGTAATACACCTAATTTCCTTTTGCATTGGATGATTCTCCTTTCTCATAGTTAGGAAACAGTGTTTTGAAAGTTGTGTGATCTTCATTTTTTATGACCATCCACCGTAATGACTTCACCTTCAATCAAGTCTTGTAACAAGTGCTTCAGTTTCATGCACTCATTTGTTCTATTCCCTTTGTTTCGATGATACTCACAAAAATGTGCAACATTCCACCATTTTATCTTAACTAGTGGTTCATAAGGTCTTGATTCTAGTAGTGTGATAACCTTGTGAGAGATAAGTTTTCACAATGTTGATTCCAAATATTCTCCAAGAGGTGTAAATATTCATTTAGGACCATTAGCAAAAGGTAGTTTTTGCTAACCGTTGTCTTGATTGATTCGCACATTAGACACACTATTAGGATTCTTAGGAGGATTAGTAGTACATAGAACAAATGTCAGTTTTTTTGGTTTTACATTTTGAATATCTACTACTCCATCATTGACAACATTTTGATTGTTGGTCCAATGCTTTTATTTGTCTTGGTTGCCATTGTTATTTGTATTGAAAGAACATTTGGTTTCTTTATAGAATTTGAGTTATAATTTCCTTACCAAGGTATCATGTTGATTTTAATTCCCATTTCAATAATTTTCTCAAATGTTGGAATGCATTGCAATTGTATGTAATGATTCATTTCTGTAACCAAGTTATTCAAAAAAAATGTCCATATTTTTTGTTTCTGGAATCAATCGAGGATATCATGCAAACAATCTTCGCCAACTTTATAAAAAAGATATGAAAGGTTCACAAATCCCCTGTTTCATATTGCATAAGTCAATCATTGTGAAAGGATGTTGAATATTGTACGAGTAATGCTGCCTAAATCACTCTACTAGTTATTCAAAAAATTTTATTCCATGAAGTAATTTGGAGAACCACTTTGTTGCTTGTCAACTTAAGCTGCGAAGAAACAATCACATGAAATATGCTTGTTGATGAATGAACTCGATGCTAAGAGTACAAAACTCTCATATATAATCTTGAGTGCCTGAGACTCCTTTATATTTGTTATGTTTGGATATATCCACATTGGGTGGAAATGCTGGTATGTCTATACTAAGATCAAAATTCATAAGACAAAATGCACTCATTGATTATTTTCTTAGAATAGTGTCCTTTTATTTCTTCATATCACAAAGTTGAGTTTGTAATGCTTCTACCTATTTGATAAGGAGAGTGATGGGATTTTCCTCTTGTATTTTAAGTTGTTCCACATCAAAATATTGAGGTAATTTTATCCCCATCGAGGCTAGATGCATAAAATATTTTGCCTTGTCAGCCATTAGGATTTTCTCCATGATCTTTTGAAACCTTGTGTCTTGTTGGACATTCTGAATGAATTCATCGGTTATTTCTTCTTCATTTTCAATATCGACATGATTTCCCCATTCATTCTCAATTCCAACCATGTTGTTGTTGTTGTTGTTGTTGTTGTAATTGTTGTTGTTGTTTTTAGTCTTAATTTTAGAATCACTAGTTCACAGAGCCAAAAATGGATCTTGACCTTGTTCTTGTTGTGTTTCAGGTATAATTCTTGTACTAGGAATGTGTGTAGTTTCTATTTGTTGAAAACAATCACTTCTTGTCCACACCATATAAGATTAGATGATTCCTGATTTACAAATATGAGCAACCTAATACCTATAGTTTCAATGTTTGATATACTAGCATCACAATTGGTCAAAGTTTGATGAAAAATTATTGATGTAGATTTGATAATGTTTGAGGTCTTGATGAAGGTTAGATTTACCTTGATAGTGATCCCTAAACAAGAAGAAGGTTGATATACCCAATTGAGAGTAGTGTTTAGTGATTAAACAAAGGTTAATTAGATTGATCTCCTAAGAACCAGGGTTTGATACAGAGTAATTGTGCTGTTTGGACTAGAAATAGATTTTTAAATTTTCCAAGATTGAGTTGATTTTGATAAGAATAGCACAGAAATGACCTTTGTTTTAACCAAAAAGAATATAAGGACCAAACACAATGTTTTAGGACCCACATTTTTGTGCAAAGTGTGATTTTATAAGAACTTGTATGCAAAGGATTAACAAAAATTTGTGAGATCTTACCCATTTTTGGAGTTCTTATAGGTGTTTTGAAATGTTCAATTAGGGACACACACACGCAAAACTGAATGATTATGTCTTGTTTGAATAGGAATTATTTGTTTTTAGAATTTTTGTGATTATTAGGGTTACAAACACACCTTTCCCTACAAAATTGGCATAGAATGAAAATATTTTCTTGTTACTCAGGTATACACTCAAAAGCTAATCAAAATATGACCATCACCAAGAACGCAATGGCTCCAGTCATGATGTCATATTATCCAACTCCAAACGCTAATAAGGGCACAAAATGATGAGTATCTTGGGTCAATTACTATTTGCCATGCACAAAGATTATCACCTTTCAGGGCTGATGTAGGTAGCTTCTAAGCCTAGAGCATTTAGTAAGGATCTCTATTCGATTGTATCCTTTGTGTGTGCACAAGCGCGAATGAGGTGTATATCCCCAAAGAGCGTCTTGGCACAAGAAGTCACGTAAAACATGATTGAGACTATTAGGCCCTACTTTGTGTTAGATGTGAGCCGTGTATAAGCTCAAATGCTAATCGAATCTCAAGGGTTTGGCCCCAAAGACTAAATTTTATTAATTTGAGTTGGAGTGGTGTGTCTCACACCTCATTCTCGGGTGATACCACAATAGTGGGTTACACTTTTTTGCCTAAATGGACATTGAAGTCTACATTTTGAGCAAAGATTTCCCATTCGGATACATATTGTCATTAAACTGTTTGAAATCAGAAGATGAAGTAAACTAGAGTCTTTTAGGATTTTCTATCTAGATTCTAAATATATTTTTTTAATTTTTTTTTGAATTGATTTTAATGGTTTTTTTTTTCTCCGACTAAAACTACTATGTTGCTGAAAAGCATCATTTTCAAAAAGGTGCAATGACTTCATACAACCTAACTTTTTTTCTAAAATAGATATCAATGTGCTTCTTTTAAATTTGGTTTTGTAACATCCATATGAAGGGCATGCAATTGGTTTGATGACATTATCATGATTATTTCATATTTTATGAATGTTTGAAGTAGAGTCAACTGTAATTTTGACATACCTTGATTGCATAGCTGATAACTTGTTGTGTATTTATCGAAATTCAAAAATTTGTTTTTGATAGAAAGAAGACTCGAAGTCGGAGGGCACTATTATTTTTCAATTTTTTTTTCCTCTTTTCTACTATTTTTCGTTGAACGTCATACACTCAAAAGCTAATCAGAATATTACTCAGGTATACACTCAAAAGTTAATCAAAATATGACCATCGCCAAGAATGAAATGACTCTAGTCATGATGTCATATTATCCAACTCCAAACACTAATAAGGGCACGAAATGATGAGTATCTTGGGTCAATTACTATTTTCCATGCACAAAGATTATCACCTTTCAGGGCTGATGTAGGTAGCTTCTAAGCCTAGAGCATTTAGTAAGGATCTCTATTCGATTGTATCCTTTGTGTGTGCGCAAGCGTGAATGAGGCGTATAGCCCCAAAGAGCGTCTTGGCACAAGAAGTCACGTAAAACATGATTGAGACAATTACGCCCTACTTTGTGTTAGATGTGATCCCTGTATAAGATCAAATGCTAATCGAATCTCAAGGGTTTGGCCCCAAAGACTAAATTTTATTAATGTGAGTTGGAGTGGTGTGTCTCACACCTCATTCTTGGGTGATACCACAATAGTGGGTTACACTTTTTTTCCTAAACGGACATTGAAGTCTACATTTTGAGAAAAAAATTTCACATTCGGATACATATTGTCATTAAACTGTTTGAAATCAGAAGATGAAGTAAACTAGAGTCTTTTAGGATTTTCTATCTAGATTCTAAAAATATTTTTTTTATTTTTTCTTGAATTGATTTTAATGGTTTTTTTTTCTCCGACTAAAACTGCTATGTTGCTGAAAAACATCATTTTCAAAAAGGTACAATGACTTCATACAACCCAACCTTTTTTCTAAAATAGATATCAATGTGCTTCTTTTGAATTTGGTTTTGTAAAATCCATATGAAGGGCATTCAATTGGTTTGATGACATTATCATGATTATTTCATATTTTATGAATGTTTGAAGTAGAGTCAACCATAATTTTGACATACCTTGACTGCGTAGCTGATAACTTGTTGTGTATTTATCGAAATTCAAAAAAACAATTTTGATAGAAAGAAGACTCGAAGCCGGAGGGCACTATTATTTTACAAATTTTTTTTTCTCTTTTCTACTATTTTTCATTGAACATCATACACTCAAAAGCTAATCAGAATATTACTCAGGAATACACTCAAAAGCTAATCAAAATATGACCATCACCAAGAATGAAATGGATCCAATCATGATGTCATATTATCCAACTCCAAACGCTAATAAGGGCACGAAATGATGAGTATCTTGGGTCAATTACTATTTTCCATGCACAAAGATTATCACCTTTCAGGGCTGATGTAGGTAGCTTCTAAGCCTAGAGCGTTTAGTAAGGATCTTTGTTCGATTGTATCCTTTGTGTGTGCGCAAGCGTGAATGAGGTGTATAGCCCCAAAGAGCGTCTTGGCACAAGAAGCCACGTAAAACATGATTGAGACTATTAGGCCCTACTTTGTGTTAGATGTGAGCCGTGTATAAGCTCAAATGCTAATCAAATCTCAAGGGTTTGGCCCCAAAGACTAAATTTTATTAATGTGAGTTGGAGTGTTGTGTCTCACACCTCATTCTTGGGTGATACCACAATAGTGGGTTACACTCTTTTGCCTAAATGGACATTGAAGTCTACATTTTGAGAAAAACTTTCACATTCGGATACATATTGTCATTAAACTGTTTGAAATCAGAAGATGAAGTAAACTAGAGTCTTTTAAGATTTTCTATCTAGATTCTAAATATATATATATATATATATATATATATATATTTTGAATTGATTTTAATGGTTTTTTTTTCTCCGACTAAAACTGCTATGTTGCTGAAAAACATCATTTTCAAAAAGGTACAATGACTTCATACAACCTAACTTTTTTTCTAAAATAGATATCAATGTGCTTCTTTTGAATTTGGTTTTGTAACATCCATATGAAGGGAATGCAATTGGTTTGATGAAATTCTCATGATTATTTCATATTTTATGAATGTTTGAAGTAGAGTCAACCGTAATTTTAACATACCTTGACTACGTAGCTGATAACTTGTTGTGTATTTATCGAAATTCAAAATTTTTTTTTTGATAGAAATAAGACTCAAAGCCGAAGGGCAATATTATTTTTCAATTTTTTTTTCTCTTTTCTACTATTTTTCATTGAACATCAAACTTGGAGGTTTATATTTGATAAAAAACCTACATGCGATGCACGCCAATAAACATAGACCTAATTAATTCAAAAATTGTCAAATATATATTTTTTAGAAATCTCATTTATAGTACTTGTGCGATGCAAAAGGACACCTCCCTATTCTTCCATTTGAGGCCCGCGCTTGAGCCCCGAAGCCATGAAAACTACATATTTTTGTTAGCCTTTGGAAATGGCCTCTATTCAGAGACTTTTGATAGAAAGTACTTTCTTAGTTTAATGTTGGCATGTGTTGAAACCCACCAAAATCTTCACTAGTTAGTTTTGATCAAAACTAGCTTAGTTTCGATAGAAACTAAGTTACTTTCGATCGAAACTAGGCAAAAAAGGTAGTTTCAATCGAAAATAAGAATGTTTCGATCGAAATAATCGGGTACTTTCTATCTAAAGTAATCGACTAAATTTTCCACCTCGCGGATTTTTTGAAGAATTTCTTCCTCCGAAAAAGTGTAACCCACTATTGTGGTATCACCCTCTCACGTGGGTCATCCAGGGATATTTTTTCCTCTCTGGCAGGCCCAACTAAAGGTTAAAGTAGTAAAAGAGGATTGGCAACTTAGCAGTCTAGATTTCTAATTATTCACAAGGAATAAGAGCATACTCTCCTATCGATGTTGGTTTCTCCTATCAAGCACACAAAACACTTGTTGATTCCCTCAAATTAAAAAATTAACTCTTAATTCCCCTTTTGAGTTTCTGATTTTCTAGTTGGGAAAAGAGCATAATCCTCTAGTTGTATTAAAATTCAAATTTGAATTTGACTTGAAGGTGCCTTAAAAAGAATTATATCAAACAATTGAATCAATTGATTTTTTCATTTACCCCAATTTCTATCCAAAACCTAATTTAAGGTTTGAGTTTCTGTTTTTCCAAAGGAAAAGAGCATAATCCTCTCTTCAAATTATGAATCAAATATCTAAATTGTATTAAGTTCTAAACATAGTTTGTTTGATTTTTGCAAATGGAAACCTACAATCACTCATTGGCAGTTTTGTGTGTTGTCTCCAATTCTCTCAAGAAGGATTCTTTGGCATGCATCCTGAAAAACACGTTAGGATACTTTAAAATGATAAGAATCACAAAATCATCTAAGATAGTTGATTAGTATTCGTATTTGCCAAAGAATTAAATTTCTTTTTTCTACTCTCGGGTTTCCAGATGATGAAACAGAGACTCAAAATGACACTTCCTGGAAATGACTAAAGAAGTATCGCAGATCACTAAATATCCCACAGATAACTAAAGGTTAACCAAAAATGACTACATATCCCACAGATGATTTAAGGATTACTGGAAATGACTAAAGGAAAATTGTATACCTCTTAGAAACAATGAAAGGACTACAAAAAATGATGAAAGAATCTCTGGAAATGATGTAAGATGTCCCAAAAATGACTAAAAGAAATTGGAGACGATGAAGGAACTCCTGAAAATGTCATTTTACCAAGATTTCAACTGTGTTTCTAGAATGAAGAGAAAATATCATGAAAATGAGGCTTTTATTCCCATGGTGGGTGCCAAAATGTGATGTGTAAATGTTGTACCTATAATAATGCTGCACACAACCACTCTATATGACTTTATATCAACATGTTAGAATCAAATTTTACCAAATTGAACCAATAAATATGTCAAAAATATCCTATTGCTTCCTAGCTAGAATATTTACAAGAATTACATAAGATGCTCTCATTTTAAGAATAAATTGTTAGAAAATAGACAATCTAAGATGGAAGACTTCATATGAAAATGCCTAAAATGCATGAAAAGATCTTCACTTATGCTTCATTTATGATCAAATTCATGAAATTGAACTATTTAGCTTAAGTATAAATGAACTAGATTATGCTAGAATGAAACTGACATTAATTCAATGCTAAAATGCACTATTTACCTATTGAAATTAGCTAGAATGGCTGCATTATATATATTTTTCTTAGAGGGAAAAGTCTTCAAATCCAAATTCAAATTTGACGGTTGAGATGCATTCATGAGGGATGGCTAAGATCAAAGCTCAATTGCTCCATGTGATTACCTCTTATTGGTTGGAGGTTTGACTTTTGAGGCAAGTTGAAGGAATATTTGTTTTGATTTAATTAATTCCTTTTAATTAATACCCTTAGCCATGCATTTTTTATTTTGATTTGATTTAAATGACCAAGAGTAATTGATGAATTAATGCCTCTTGGTGAGTGATCTTGGATTCTTGATTTCTGATGAATTATATATTTAAATCGATATAGTTTAATTATATAATTGTGATTAGCAGTGAATCAAAAGTCTTGATTAGGACCTAGGGGACTTGATTTCATATTAGGGCTTCTAATTTCATCAGACCATTTTTAGGTGATTACAACTAGCATGATAACTCTAATGCAAGAATAATGGGTGATTTACTCTTGGAAAGGCTCCTATTTATAGTATTTTGGAGGGCTTGGGTTAGGTGGATTACATGTAGCATCCACATAGGTGCCACATGAGAGACACATAAGCCATGCAAGAGGAAGAGTTTTCTCACAAATGTATGAGGAACTTGAGAAGTGATGGGTCAATGTGTACTTTAAGTACACATGTAAGAGAGTTTCCATAGATGTGTAAGAGAAAGTCATAGATTTGGTGCAATGATTACTTTTAGAAAGTGTAAGAAAGTGTCATCAAGGTTGTAAGAAACCTTGTTCGACTAAAAATAGAATTTGTTGAAAAGAAATATTTTGGAAATTTTCTCACACATATGTGAGAAAATGATTAGGAGTAATGTGTGTAGGTATCCTAAAATTAACCTAATTAACCTTGGATAATTAGCAACTAGGTCTAGAGGAATATTAGCATATGAAGGGAATATACAAATTAAAAATTATTCAAAGGGGGATTTTATCGAGGGAGGTATTAAATAGAATTTAATACAGTTGGAGGAGAGGTATTGAAATTAAATTTAAATATTATAGAATAGTGAACCTAATATAATTAAAAATATATATAATTAAATAGGTGGGAGAATATAAAAATATAATTAATTAAATAATTATAATGTTAAGGGATGATTCTAGGCATCTACAGAATGATCCAAAGCCTCTAAAATCTAAAGGAATATTAGATGGGTTATTGTTAACTCTTAATCTCTATTATAAGTTGGAAACAAGAATATATGATAAAATGTGATAATATGCATTGAAATGCTCCTCCATTAGAAAGACCATAGGCCCCATCATAAGATGAGTGATTTTATAAATCAAGCAATGCTTGAAAATTATGTTGAATATCGTGTCTAAATGTCAAAATAATAGTCCAGTCTTACAAAAGAAAAATAAAGCTTGTAAATAAGTGTATGTGATCTTCCCATGAGAGGATAAAATTGTGAGTCCCTCAATTATGCAATTTATTTTGATTGAGTGAAAAATAGGTTTTGAAGGGACCCAAAACCCTTTACAAAATTGTCACAAATGATATCCAAAGAGAGAACACAACAAGAGATGGACCAAGACCAACAAGAGGGTTTAAAAATAGGCTCCCCCAACAAGGAACAAACACAGCATGAAAATAAAACAATGCCACCTAGAAAGATTATGAATTTATTTTACCACCTTTCTTTTGGCATCTAAGGGTCATGTCAAAAGAGGGCGACGACCTGTTAATTTATTTTCCCTTTTACTGTAATCTAGACCTCTTCAACCATAGCAGACACACTCTTCTAGGCCAAAGAATCTAGCTCATAGGACCCAACAATGATGGTACACCTCAGTTATCCAAATATTACATTTATAGTTTGATGTATAATAGATACAAAGATGGAAATGTGGCAACAATTACATTCAGGAGGTGAGGTGGGAGTCATTGCATTCATTGTATTTGGGACCCAACTGATACTAGTGTATTTTCAATGTAAATCTATATAAACAAGTCTAAACACATGTGGTAGTGTATTGGACAAACTTTCTGATTTCAATTTGGACAAATGATAGTTTCAAACCCACCAGCCCGTTCAGAAACTAGAAAAAATATATAAGTTGACAAACAACTAGCATCCTTTAAGTTGACAACAACATTGGTTAAATCAAAAGCATAAGTGTATCCTTTCTGCACACCCTAATATAGACTTGAATATAAACAATAGCTATTTGATGAAACTCTTATCTGTAATGTGACATCAAACATGCCTTGACAGATGTACTCACCATATCGATTAAAATCAATTATGATATTGTTTTCTTTCCATTCAAATGATTAGATATAAATCACTATCATATATAGGAGCTTATTACTTTAAAATGAAAAAAACAAGCATTTACCAAAAATTTCCTAAACATTGATCGATTATTAAAGCTATAATATCTTATATCCTAGATTAAGAACTTTAATCATAATAATTAAGCAATAAATGTGAGTATAGAAATATGTATAAATATTATATTTTATTAGTATATAAATAAAGACAACATTAAACATCTCTTGACAGATACACTCACCATATCTATTAAAAACAATTATGGTATCATTTCCCTTCCATTCCAATGGTTAGATATAAATCACTATCATACCTACATAAGAGCTTATAACTTTAAAATGACACAACATATATTTTCCAAAATATTCTTAAACAACGACCGATTGTTAAAGCTATAATATCTACATCTTGGATTGACAACTTTAACCATAATAATACAACAATAAATGTGAAGCTACAAATATCTGTATATTTTTTTATTTAATTTGTATATAAATGAAGGAAAATTATGTGTAAAATAAATTATTAATTGTATTAATATTTTAACAATTTTTTTCCTTATTTAATTAATGGAAAACCTAATATCAAACACATAATGATCATATTCTAGAGTGGGTTCTAGACTATATGATACTAAAAACCTTGATTTATTTTAAATTCATTTATTCATGATGTATGAATAAAAATTGTCCTACTCACAACACATCTCAAATATGTAGCTATATCCATATTCCAAACTTTTGTAGACAAAAATATAAAGACTTTTTACAAGAAAAATTGATTCTGAAATGCTATTTCAATGAGTTCTTCATATGATCATAAAATTTATTTTCAAATTTATTAATTCTATTTTGGTGTAACTTGCTTTCACTAAATACCCAATTTTACCAATAAATTAAAACTTCTAGAATCTTAATCTATAGTGTTTAAGTATGACTATTGGTGGATTATTGTTTGACCAATCAAAATTAAAAATGTAAGATGAATGATCCATACTTCCACAATAATACTGTACACAAAAAATATGTCTATTTTATAGAATTTAGTATTTACATTAAATATAAAATAGTGTACCTTCTTTGGGGAAAAGAGACGTGAATACACTATTAACTAACCCTTTCAATGTGTAACACATTTTATACTATTTGGAACAAGTGTGAGTGAATTCATAATTCGTGTAGAGTAATTTTAACATGATAGTAATATTTTATGAAACTTAAGCTAAGCTTGAATATACTAATTTAGAAAATTTGATAAACTAACTAGGTGGATAATATGACCATATTTACTGTAGCAACCCCTTAAATCTAACTTATAAGGAAGAGCTTCTGAGATGGGTCTCAAATACTAGGATATATTAGGCACCCATGTATAAATGAATTTCTCATAAATGAAGCACATTAGAAAAAAAATTTAGTATAAAAGTCCCTTTCAAAAAGAGAAACGATATGTAATGAGAATATGTAAGACAAAGATGTACACTTACATTGAAATTACAATGAAAATAAAGTCTCTTATTGCAATACTAACCCTATATAGATGATTAACAATTTTCTTACTCATAACACATCTAAAATATGAAATTTTCTTCTTGTTTACAAAATGTTGTAAAAAAAAATATTTAGGAATTTTTACAAGAAAGAGTGATGCCCAATCTAATGGTTATAATTTTCTTGTTCAAACTTATTAATTCTATATATTTGTCACTTGTTCTCATTAAAAAAATCTAGTTTTAGCAATGAAATAAAAGCTTCTCCATCTTAATATATTTTTTTTATAACAACTGATTTCTTATTGTTAGAGCAATAGATCAAAATATATGACCAATGATATACTTTCCTAGATAGAATGAGTAGAAAATAATATCTCTATAGTAAATGAGAGTATGTGTGTAACATATATGATTAGGCAAATTCTTTAAATATGACATGTTGGAAGGAAGCAATATAGTAAGAAATTAGTAACTAGCCCTTTTAAATATGTACAACATGTTAAACTATCTGGGACAAATGTGACGACAAGCATAGAGTCCTGTAAAGTGAGACAAAAAAGGTAAAAAAATCTTTAAGAAAACTTAAGTGTTAATAGGTAAATTTAGAAAATTTGGTAAATGAATTAGATAGATAATTATTCTATTTACACTAACAAACCCTTTAAATGTAACTTAGGGACATGAGATACAATGGAAGCCATTAATGACTAGGTCATATCAACAGACCTTGTACAAATGAATTTCTCATAAATAGAGTTAATAAGAAATATTTCTAAGATACAAATTCATCTACAAATGCAAAATGTTACACTAAAGTGAATAAGAAATAATTCAATATAACCACTTAAGGACTACTTTTATATCATGTACAAAAAGTGTTCTTCCAATAAGAAGAGAAAAAGAGAGCAATGTAGTCATGGCTTAGAAAAAGGAAAAACCAACTATGCATCTAAGAATTTCCTTGATGAAGATTGACCCAGAAAAAAATCAAAATCTAATCGATTGAGTATCGCATAATGATTATGATTAAATCGCTAGCTTTCATATGTAGAATGATTATGATTAAATCACTAGCTTGCCATATGTAAATTGCAAATACTAATTAGCTCTTAGGCTATGACAAGCTTATTACTGACTTATGGCAGTCTCTAAATCATGCAAATGTTGCATGTAAAGGTTGACGTATAATAGCTCCAAAGATGGAAAAGTGGTGACAATTACATTGAGGCGAGGTGGTAGTCACTACATTTACTGTATGTGGAACCCAGCAGATTGGAGTATTTATTCAATATACATCTATATAAGCATGTCTTGACACATGCAGAATCGTCCTGGCTTCACTTCCTGGTTTGAATTTGGATACAACCAAGATTTATTAATGCCACCAGCCCATTCTCAAACACAAAAAGTCTGTAAGTGGACAAATATCCAACATCTTTAAAGTAGACAGCACCATTGGTCAGCACACTAACAAACTTCATATTAAATCAAATACAGAAGCGTGTCCTGTTTGCACGTTCTGTTGTACACTGGAATAGAAACAATAACTATTTGAGGAAACTCTTACGACACTTGCATTGTAACATCAAACATGTCATAATCGAATATACATTCACCATATTGATTATAAGGCATTGTTATGCAATTGTGCTGTCCATTTCCATTCAAATTGTTAGATATAAATCACTATCAAATATAGGAGCATATAACTTTAAAGTGACGCAGATAATACTTTCTAAAAGGATTCTTAAATAATGATCCATAAGCTACAATATCTTATATGTTGTGTTCAAGATTTAATCATAATAATAGAATAATACATGTGAATTCAAAAATATATAGATATTTTGTAATAATATGTAAATAAAGGAAAATTACATTTAAAATAGGTTGTTAGGTATTTTAATATGTCAACAAATTATTTAATTAATATAAATTCTAGTATCAAATATATAATATTGACATTCTAGAATATGTTCTAGACTATATGATATTAAGTAAACTTACAAAGGAAAATAACTTTTTCTCATAGAAATATTCATTCTTGTTGTATGAATAAAAATTATCCTACTCTTAACAAATCTCAAGTATGTAATTATCTTCTCGGTACAAACTTTTGTATACAAAAGTGTTTGGACTTGTTATAATAAACTAATGAACCATTTAATTATGTATGTTAGTCAAAATCTACTAATGAAACATTTAATGTTAAAGAATTTCAATCTGGTTCTAATTAAAGGTCCCTCTAGTCTCATGTCCTCTTGTGATATATTTAATTAAATATTATACATAAATAAATGAAATTGCAAACTTTGTGTGATGAGTTGAGTGGTGATTGTAAACTGAAAGATGCTTTTGATAATGATATTTTTCAATAAAATGATCCAAAGCTCAGAAATTTAGGTATAATTTTTATGAAGTATTATTCAACTCTAAATCTTTATTACTAATTGAAAAAATATTATATGGTTAAATGTAATAGTATCCGTTGAGATGCTCCTCCATTAGAGAGAGACTATAGAGCCCATCATAAAATGAGTGAATCCATAATCTGAATCAATGGTTGAAAATAATGCAGAATGTGATGTTGAAATGTCAAAATAACATTTCAATCTTGCCAAAGTGGTAAATAAGTGTATGCCATCTTCTAGGAGAGGAGAAATCTATATGTTTCTACTTATGCAAATTTTACATGTATAGGTTGATGTGGGAGTCACAGCTGCATTCATTGTATTAACACATGCAGTAGCATATTGGCCGCACTTTCTGTTTTCAACTTGAACACAAACAAGAGTTTCAAACCCACCACCCTGTTCAGAAACCAGAAAAAATCTGTAAGTTGACAACAACGTTGGTTAAATCAAAAGCAGAAGCGTATCCTGGCTGCACGCGCTGATATAGACTTGAATATGAACAATACCTATTTGATGAAACTCTTCTCTTTAGTGTAACATCAAACATGCCTTGACAGCTACACTCACCACATCTATTAAAAACAATTATACTATCTTTTTCTTTCCATTCCAATTGTTAGATATAAATCACTATCATACATAGGAGTTTATAACTTTAAAATGACAAAACAAATATTTTCTGAAAATTTCTAAAACAAGATTGATTATTAAAGCTTTAATATCTTATATATTGGATTAAGAACTTTAATCATAATAATAGAACAATAAATTGAAAATTGTGAAAATAGAAATATATGTATATATATATTTTTAATTAGTATATAAATAAAGAAAACATCAAACATGCCTTGACAAATACACTAAACCAATTATGCTATCCTTTTCCTTCCATTCCAATGATTAGATATAAATCAATGTCATATCTACATAAGAGCTTATAACTTTAAAGATTCTTAAAGAACGATTGATTGTTAAAGCTATAATATTTTATGTCTTGGATTAAGAACTTTAATCATAATAATAGAACAATAAGTGTGAAAATAGAAATATGTGTATATTTTTTATTTAATTATCATATAAATGAAGGAAAATTATGTGTAAAATAATTTATACATGAATAAAAATTGTCCTACTCACAACACATCTACAATATGCAGTTATCTCCATATTAACAAAAATTGTACACAAAAAACATAAATACTCATTACAAGCAAATATATTACTGATATGTTGTTTCAATTAGTTCTTCATATGTTTGTAAATTTTATCTTTCAAATTTAATAATTCTATTTTGGTGTAAATTGCTTTCAGTAAATACCCAATTTTACCAACAAATTAAAGCTTCTAGTATGTTACTCTATAGTTTTTATGTATGAATATAGGTGGCTTATTGTTGGAGCCATCAAGATAGAAAATGTAAGAACAATGACACATACTTCCACAATGATAATGTACATAAAAACATGTCTAGAAAATTCTATAAAATTTGATTATTTGAATTAAATATAAAATAGTGTACCTTCTTTGAGGAAGAGAGATGTGAATAAACTATTAACTAACCCTTTCAATGTGTAACATATTTTATACTATTTGGAACAAGTGTAAGGCATTTCATAATCTTTATAAAGTAATTTTAACAACATAGTAATTGATAAGTAGGAGATATTTTCCACAACAAGTCAAATTGTGATGTTGCTATTAGGATTCAACTGTGTAGTTTTTTTTTTTCTGAGTCAAACTCATTGACTCATGTTTCATGAGTAGTGGTTCACAAGAAGCCATCTTTCATGAGAATGAATGGATCACTCAACACTCATTGCATCTAGGTGATGCTCATAGAGGTGAAGCATCGGGACTTCCTAGGAGGTCACCCATACCCGTACTAATCTAGCTTGAGCGAGCTTAACTAAAAAGTTCTCACTAAGGTTACGCACACTCTGCTTACAACCCCATTTGTGAAACCTTTAGCAAGTGTTGTGCCTTATGAACTATTCATTAGAAATCCCCTTAAGCTCATCAATTGATAAGTAGGAGATATCTTCCACAAAAAGTCAAATTGTGATATTGCTATCAGGATTCAACTGTGTAGGTTTTTTTTGAGTCAAAATCATTGACTCATGTTTCAATATTTTTATTAAACTTAAGCTAAGTTTGAATATGCAAATTTAGAAAAGTTGATAAACTAGCTAGGTGGATAATATGACCATATTTACGCTAACAACCTCCTTAAATCCAACTTATGAAGAAGAGATGATGAGATGGGTCTAAAATCCTAGAATATATTAGGCACACATGTATAAATGAATTTCTCATAAATGAAGCACATGAAGAAAAAATTTAGGATAAAACTCATTGATATGTAAAGAGAATATGCAAGCAAAAGATGTACACTTAGATTGAAATTACAATAGAAAATAAGTCGCTTATTGCAATACTAACCCTATATATCCGAATAACAATAATTTACCCATAACACATCTAAAATATGCAATTTTCTTCTCGTTTACAAAATATTTTAGGAATTTTTACAAGAAAGAATGATGCCCAAATGATATCTAAAAAGAGTAATATTCAGATGGTTATAAATTTCTTGTTCAAACTAATGAATTCTATATAGTTGTCACTTTTTCTCAATATAAAAATCTATTTTTAGCAATAAAATAAAAGCTTCACCATTTCAATATTTTATTTATTGTATGCACCCTAAAATGGTCGCCTAGACTATGGGCCCCATTTATCATTTTATCATTTTATCAAATTAATCAATGCTTTGGAATATTTTCAATTCAAATCAATTTCCTTGATCAAATTGTAATTAATTCAATTATTCAATTATTTCAATATTTCCTAAGGTTTGATCATTTTTATCTAATTAAAAGATTTAA
>MU223187.1:3482794-3578022 GCA_018584345.1 Thuja plicata | reverse complement strand
CCCATTTAATTAAATAAAATTCTTCTAATTTATTTAATTGAAAGAAAACCTCTCTTTTAATTAAATAAATAAAAATCCCCACTTAAATCACTTTATTTGTTGAAAAAGGAAATAAATTAAATGAAAATTAAATAAAAATCCCTTTTTCTTCACATCTTCCTAAGTGGTGGGTTTTTGCCTCTTAATCTCAACCATTGATCAATTCTTTTTGCCTCTTAATCTCAACCGTTCACTTTCTTATATAAGGAAATCTCTCCTTCTCATTTGATTAATCATCAATCATCAATCATCAATCAATCATTCATATCATCTTTTTCATAGTATTGTTATGCTGCAGGTTTTGAGAGCAATTTTGGAGGATGATTTGAGCACTCAAGCTTGGATATTGCAACTTCTCTCTTCTTGTCTCATTCTTCTTGCATTCATAGCTCCTCATGTAGATTAGATTCATGTTTATTTTCATAGATTAATCTTGCATTTGTATTTTCTTTCATAGATTTAGCCATGCATTGTTATCATTTAGATTAATGTTCTTTCATGCATTGTTATCATATAGAGTAGATATCATTTTCATGCATTTGAAACTCTCGTTTCATGGTGTACTTGCATAGGCACTAACTAGGTCAATCTGAGGGCCTCCATTTCAAACCTTTACACTCCATGACTAGAGAGCTATGAATCGATATTTGAGGCCTCATTCTTGAGCAACCTTGGATGGAATGATTCATAGAAGTGTGTCAACATTTATGCACACATTTATAACAACGAGTTTCTTATTGTTGGACCAATAGATCAAAATCTATGATCAATGATATACTTTCCAAGTTAGAATGAGTATAAAAATATGTCCTTATATTAAATGAGAGTATGTGTGTAACATTTTTGAATAGGAAAGTTATTTAAATAGGACATGATGGAAGGAAATGTTATAGAAAGAAATTAATAACTAAACCTTTTTTATATGCACAATATGGTAAACTACACACAACAAGTGTGAGGACAAGCATAGAGTCCTATAAAGTGAGACAAAAAAGGTTAAAAAGCATTTAAGAAAACTTAAGTGTTAATAGGTAAATTTAGAAAATGCGGTAAACTAATTAAATGGATAATGACTCTATTTACACTAACAAACCATTCAAATATAATTAAGGGAGATGAGATACAATATAAGACATTAATGATTAGATCATATCAACTAACCTTGTAGCAATAAATTTTTCATAAGTAGAAAAAATGAGAAATATTTCTAGGATAAAAATCCCTCTACAAATGAAAATGTTACAATAAAATAAAAATGTACGAGGGAATAATAAATAATTCAATAATACCACCTAGGGACTACTTTTATCTCATGTACAAAAAGTGTTCTTCCAATAAGAAGGGAAAAATAGAGCAATGTAGTCATGGGTGAAGAGCTTAGAAGAAGGACAAACCAACCATCCATCTCAGAGTTTCCTTGATAAAGATTGACCCCCCAAAAATATTCTAGTTGATTGAGCATCGCATAATGATTATGATTAAATCACTATCTACTCATATGTAGAATGATTATGATTAAATCACTAGCTTGGCATATATACATATATATAAGCATGTCTGGACATATGCAGAATCGTCCTGCCTGCACTTTCTGGTTTCAATTTGGATACAACCAAGATTTATTAATGCCACCAGCCCATTCTCAAACAAAAAAAGTCTGTAAGTTGACAAATATCCAACATCTTTGAAGTTGACAGCACCATTGGTCAGCACACTAACAAACTTCATATTAAATCAAATACAGAAGCGTGTCCTGTCTGCACGTTTTGTTGTAGATTTCAATAGAAACAATCACTATTTGAGGAAAGTCTTCCGACATTTGAATAGAAACAATAATGGATACATTCACCATATTGATTAAAAGGCATTGTTATGCAATTGTGCTGTCCATTTCCATTCAAATGGTTAGATATAAATCACTATCAAACATAGAAGCATATAACTTTAAAGTGACACAGCTAGTACTTTCTAAAAGGATTCTTAAATAACGATCCATTGTTAAGCTACAATATTGTTGTGTTCAAGATTTAATCATATTAATAGAATAATAAATGTGAATTTAAAAATACATAGATATTTTGTAAATTATATATAAATAAAGAAAAATTATATTTAAAACAGGTTGTTAGGTATATTAATATGTCAACAAATTGTTTAATTATTTAATTAATGTAAATTCTAGTATCAAATAGATAATATTGACATTCTAGAATATGTTCTAGACTAAATGATATTAAGTAAACTTACAAAGGAAAATAGCTTTTTCTTATAGAAATACTCATTCTTGTTGTATGAATAAAAATTATCCCACTTTTAACACATCTCAAGTATGTAATTATCTTCTCCGTACAAACTTTCGTACACAGAAGTGTTTGGACTTGTTATAATAAACTAATGAAGCATTAAATCAAAATCTACTAATGAAGCATGATATTTTAGTTATGTATGTTAGTCAAAATCTACTAATGAAACATTAAATGTTAAAGAGTTTCAATGTGGTTGTAATTAAAGGTCTGTCTAGTCTCACTTTGACTTGTGATATATTTAATTAAATATTATAGATAAATAAATGAAATTGCAAACTTTATGTGATGAGTTGAGTGGCGATTGTAATCTCAAAGATGCTTTTGATAATGATATGGTTAAATGTGATAGTATCCATTGAGATGCTCCTCCATTAGAGAGACCATAGGGCCCATCATAAAGTGAGTGAATCCATAATCTGAATCAATGGTTGAAAATAATGCAGAATGTGATGTCCAAATGTCAAAATAACATTTCAATCTTGCAAAAGTGGTAAATAAGTGTATGCCATCTTCCTAGGAGAAGAGAAAAGTATATGTTTCTCACTTATGCAAATGTTACATGTATAGGTTGATGTGGGAGTCACATCTGCATTCATTGTATGCGGGACCCAACTGGTACGAGTGTAAACACATGCAGTAGCGTATTGGCCGCACTTTCTGATTTCAACTTGGACACAAAAAGAGTTTCGAACCCACCACCCTATTCGGAAACCAGATAAAATCTGTAAGTTGACAACATTTGTTAAATCAAAAGTAAAAGCATATTCTGACTGCACGCCTTAATATAGACTTGAATATGAACAATACATGTTTGATGAAACTCTTCCCTGTGGTGTAAAATCAAACATGCCTTGACAGATACACTCACCACATCGATTAAAAGCAATTATACTATCTTTTTCTTTCCATTCCAATGGTTAGATATAAATCACTATCAGACATAGGAGTTTATAACTTTAAAATGACAAAACAAATATTTTCTGAAAATTTATTATCTTAGACTGATTGTTAAAGCTATAATATCTTATATCTTGGATTAAAAACTATAATCATAATAATAGAACAATAAATGTGAAAATTGTGAAAATAGAAATATGTGTATATTTTTTATTTAATTAGTATATAAATAAAGAAAACATCAAACATGCCTTGATAAATACACTAAAAAAATTATGCTATCATTTTCCTTCCATTCCAATGGTTAGATATAAATTAATGTCATACCTACATAAGAACTTATAACTTTAAAATGACACAACAAATATTTTTCAAAAGATTCTTAAAGAACGATTGATTGTTAAAGCTATAATATCTTATATCTTGAATTAAGAACTTTAATCATAATAATAGAACAATAAGTGTGAAAATAGAAATATGTGTATATTTTTTATTTAATTATTATACAAATGAAAGAAAAATATGTGTAAAAGAAGTTATTATTTATAATAACATTTTAACAATTTTTTCATTTTTTAATTAATAGAAAATCTAATATCAAACACATAATGTTGATATTCTAGAATATGTTCTAGACTATATGACACTAGATAACCTCCATTTATGTGAAAATCATTTGTACATGAATAAAAGTTGTCCTACTCACAACACATCTCAAATATGGAGTTATCTCCATATTAAAAACTTTTGTACACAAAAAATGTAGATACTCATTACAAGCAAAAATATTACTTATATACAATTTCAATGAGTTCTTCATATTTGTAAATTTTATTTTTCAAATTTAATAATTTTATTTTGGTGTAAATTGCTTTCATTAAATACCCAATTTTACCAATAAATTAAAACTTCTAGTATGTTACTCTATAGTTTTTATGTATGACTATGGGTGGCTTGTTATTGGAGCCATCAAGATAGAAAATGTAAGAACAATGATACATACTTCCACAATGATAATGTACAAAAAGAGATGTCTATTCTATAAAATTTGATTATTTGCATAGAATATAAAATAGTGTACCTTCTTTGAGGAACAAAAATGTGAATAAACTATTAACTAACCCTTTTAATGTGTAACAAATTTTATACTATTTGGAAGAAGTGTGAGCAATTTCATAATTTCTATAAAGTAATGTTAACAGGATAGTAATTGATAAGTAGGAGATATTTTCCAGAACAAGTCAAATTGTGATGTTGCTATTAGGATTCAATTGTGCAATTTTTTTTCCCTGAGTCAAACTCATGGACTCATGTTTCATGAGTAGTGGTTCTCAAGAACCCATCTCTCATGAGAATGAAATGAGCACTTAGCACTCATTGCATCTAGGTGATGCTCGTAGAGGTGAAGCAGCAGGACTTTCTAGGAGGTCACCCATCCGAGTACTACTCCAGCTCAAGCATGCTTAACTACAAATTTCTCTCCATGGTTACGCCCACTCTTTTTGCAACCCCATTTCTAAAACCTTCAACAAGTGTTGTGCCTTATGAACTATTCATTAGAAAGCCCCGTAAGCTCATCAACTATTAAGTTGGAGATATTTTCCATGGAAATTCAAATTGTGGCATTGCTATCAGGATTCAACTATGTAAATTTTTTTTGAGTCAAAATCATTCACTCCTGTTTCAATATTTTATTAAACTTAAGCTAAGTTTGAATATACAAATATACAAGAGTTGATAAACTAACTAGGTGGATAATATGACCATATTTACACTAACAAGCTCCTTAAATCCAACTTATGGTGAAGAGATGATGACATGGGTCTCAAATACTAGGATATATTAGGCACCCATGTATAAATGAATTTCTCATAAATGGAGTACATTAAGAAAATTTGTAGGATAAAAGTCATTGATATATAAGGAGAATATGCAAGAAAAATATGAACGCTTAGATTGAAATTACAATGAAAAATAAGTCTCTTATTGCAATACTAACCCTATATAGATGAATCCAAAAATTTTTACCCATAGCACATCTAAAATAGGCAATTTTCTTCTTGTTTACGAAATATTTTAGGAATTTTTACAAAAAACAATGATGCCAAAATGATATCTAAAAAGAGTAATATTTAGATGATAATAAACTTCTTGTTCAAACTAATGAATTCTATATAGTTGTCACTTGTTCTCATTATAAAAATCTAGTATTAGCAATGAAATAAAAGCTTCACCATCTTAATATTATTTTATAACAACTGGTAGCTTAGTGTTGGAGGAATATATCAAAATCTATGATCAATGATACACTTTTTGAGTGACAATGAGTAGAAAAATATGTCCTTATATTAAATGAGAGTATGTGTGTAACATATTTGATTAGGAAAATTCTTTAAATAGGACATGGTGGAAGAAAACAATATAGAAAGAAATTAGTAACTAAGCCTTTTAAATTTGCATAACATGTTAAACTACACACAACAAGTGTAAGGACAAGCATAGAGTCCTATAAAGTGAGACAAAAAAAGTTAAAAAAACTTTAAGAAAACTTAAGTGTTAATAGGTAAATTTCAAAAATGTGGGAATCTAATTAGATAGATACTGACTTATTTACACAAACAAACACTTCAAATGTAACTTAGGGAGATGAGATACAATGGAAGACATTAATGACTAGGTCATATCAACTCACCTTATACAAATAAATTTCTCATAAATAGAGAAAATGAGAAATATTTCTCGGATAAATATCCCTCTACAAAAGAAAATGTTACAATAAAAAAATGTACAAGTGAATAAGAAATAATTCAATATAACCACCTAAAGACTACTTTTATCGCATGTACAAAAAATGTTCTTCCAATAAGAAGAGAAAACTAGAGCAATGTAGTCATGGGTGAAGAGCCTAGAAGAACGACAAACCAACCATGCATCTAAGAGTTTCCTTGATAAAGATTGACGCCCCAAAAAAATTCTAGTTGATTGAGCATCGCATAATGATGAATAAATCACTAGCTTGTCATATGTAGAATGATTATGATTAATTCACTAGCTTGTCATATGTAAATTGCAAATACTAATTAGCTCTTGAGCTATGACAAGCTTATTACTGACTTATGGCAGTCTCTAAATTATGCAAATGTTACATGTAAAGGTTGACGTATAATAGCTCCAAAGATGGAAAAGTGGTGACAATTACATTGAGGCGAGGTGGTAGTCACTACATTTATTGTATGTGGAACCGAGCAGATTGGAATATTTATTCAATATACATATATATAAGCATGTCTGGCCACGTGCAGAATCGTCCTGGCTGCACTTTCTGGTTTCAATTTGGATACAACCAAGATTTATTAATGCCACCAGCCCATTCTCAAACAAAATAAGTCTGTAAGTTGACAAATATCTAACATCTTTAAAGTAGACAGCACCATTGGTCAGCACACTAACAAAGTTCACATTAAATCAAATACAGAAGCGTGTCCTGTCTGCACGTTCTGTTGTAGACTTGAATAGAAACAATAACTCTTTGAGGAAACTCTAACGACACTTGCAATGCAACATCAGATGTGTCATAATGGATACATTCACCATATTGATTAAAAGCCATTGTTATGCATTTGTGCAGTCCATTTCCATTCAAATGGTTAGATATAGATCACTATCAAACATAGGAGCTTATAACTTTAAATTAACACAACTAATTTTTTCTAAAAGGATTCTTAAACAACGATCCATTGTTAATGATTTAATCATAACAATAGAATAATAAATGTGAATTCAGAAATATGTAGATATTTTATAAAGAGTATGTAAATAAAGAAAATTATATTTAAAACAAACTGTTTGGTATATTAATATTTTAACAAATTTTTAAATTATTTAATTAATAAAAATTTTAGTATCAAATATATAATATTGACATTTTAGAATATGTTCTAGATTATATGATATTAAATAAACTTATAAGAAAAAATAATTTTTTATAGAAATACTCATTCTTGTTGTATGAATAAGAATTATCCCAATCTTAAGACATCTAAAGTATGCAATTATTTTCTTGGTATAAACTTTTGTACACAAAAGTGTGTGGATTTGTTATAATAGGCAAGAATGATTCCAAAATGCTATTTTCAAACATGGTTCTAATTTTCTTTGTCAAACTTGTTAATTCTATTTTGGCGTCTTTTGCTTACATTGAACACCCGCTTTTAGTAATAAAATAAATCTTCTAGTATCTTAACCTATTGTTTTTTTTTTAATAACAATTTGTGGCTTATTGTTCGAGCAATTCAAATAAAAAATGTAAGAACAATGATCCATACTTCCATAATGAGGATGTACATAGAAACATGTCTATCATATAAAACTAGTGTATGCATGTTAACCATGCATTAACACACATTCTTTAAATAAACCAAGGAGGAGAAAAAGAGATATCTATACACTATTAACTAATCCTTTAAGTATGCATCACATTTTAAACTATTAGGAACAAGTGTGGCAATTCATACTTCCTATAAAGTAAGATAGAAAGGATAATAGCCTTTAAGCAAACATAAGCTAAATTTGAGTAGGTCAATTTAGAAAAGTTGGTCAACTAAGTAGGTGGATAATATGAACATATTTATACTAACAACCCACCTTGAATAAAACTTCAGTAGAAGGGTTAGTGAGACGGGTCTCAAATGCTGGGATATATTATGTACCCATGTACAAATAAATTTAAAATAAATTAAGCACAATATACAATTTGTAGAATAAAAACTCATCTCGAAAAGATAAATAATACAATGAGAATATGCAAGTGAACACTACAAGGACTCAATATGAAGTCCAATAGAATAATTTTATCAAACAAATAGAAATATTCCCCCAATAGGAGACAAAAAGAGATACTATAGAACCCCACATTGAGATGAGTGATCCTACAATCCTAAGTGATGCTTGAGGAAGAATATAGAAACTTATACTTAAATATAAAATAATATTTCTCCCATGTGGTAGAAATACAATTGTAGATAGATGCATGTGATCTTCCTATGTAAGAATAAAATAGAAGTCTTTGAATTATTCACAATATCCAATGACAAGTATAAAATCTAGGAAAGTTGCTTGAATTCTAAATGTGAGGGTCGATGTACAATATTTTCCAACTATTGAAATACGGTGAAAATAACATTGATGAGAGTATTAATGAATTTTATTACCTACTTTATAAACTAAAATTCACTAAACATGTTTGGCATTCCAATTAAGAATTCATGCCAATCATCTATTGTAGGAACATAAATGTGATGCTCTTGTTATACTGAACCATGAGAAATCAAATATTTAGAAATATATAATTCTATAAAAGTAAGTAATATATGAGGTATGAAATCAATGTACATTGTGTGAACCAATGAGGAAATAAATATAAGCTTAAAATTACCCAAAAATATTTTCTTATGTATGAAGATAGATTAGTATGATGATTACTCAAATAACCATCAAATTTGTTATAAATAAAGAGTGGAAAATATATAATCTAGAGTCATGATCTTCCTCTCTAGTATAAATTATGCATATACTTTACAAATCTTGTTTGATGATTAAATTTTAAGTGAATTAATAAATGCAAAGAATACTAGTTGATAAGGAAGTAACATAAAGTACATATGTCAAAGTAACTTTAACAAAATTAATAGATCATTTTCTCTAAAATAAGATGTATCTGTTACTCTCCATGAGAATCAAACTTGAAGTATTAGGATTAAATAGAGAAGATAGTTTACTTGATATAGTAATATTATTTTTGAACACACACAGAACCTGAGAGAGTGGTGGTGAATCAATCTCCCCTCAAATTTAAATTTTCATTTTTTATTCTACATTTGTAACTTTAAATAGAAGCAATGAAAGATTAAAAAAAATCAACACTAATTCAAAAGACAACATTAAATTGATGTGGAAAACACAAGGTATTGATGAAGGGTACTCCCCTTATTAACACAAACACACAACAAAATCGAGAATAACAACAATTTACAAAGACAGGAAATGGGCTTTCTATTATCCACAATGAAATGAAATTACAATATTCTAAAATAAAACATGCACATTCAAAAATATAAAATGCATTGGTTGGAAGACTTACAACATTTGAGTTGGATAACTTTGACAATTACTCTCCTAATTTTAGCAATCTTGAGTCTGCATTCAAAGCTAAATTAAACCTTGGAAATATGAAAGGAAAACAGATTGATAGTGACAGTGATGATGAATCCGATGATGAAGATTTAGAAATCATTGAATCATTACTTGCAAGGAGAGCTGCAAAAGGAAAAGGATAGTACAAAGGAGGAATATCATTAATTTGCTTTTCATGTGATGAGGTTGGTCACATTGCTTCTAAGTGTCCAAACAAAGAAGAGAAAGGTGAGAAAAAGTTCAACAAGTATAAAGGAAAGAAAGATTACAAAAGCTACAAAAGCTACAAAGACAAAGGTAAGAAATCTTGTTACATTGCTAAGGATTCTGATAGTGATAAAGATAAAGATGAAATGGTTTATATTGCTATTAAGGATGAGTCAGATAATGAAGACAATGAAAAGACAACACTATACTCTCATATTAGCAAGAATGACACTTTGATAATTGATAGTGGTTGTTCTCACCACATGACTAGTGATCAAAACAAATTTGAACATCTTGAGCACAATCATGGTGGGAGTGTCAGTTTTGGGAATGATGAAGCTTGCTATGTGAAAGGTAAAGGTTGTATTGCTTTAATAGAAGGAATCAAATGTGATAATGCTTATTGGGTTGAACGACTAAAGTGAAATATAATAAGTCTGGCACAGGTGAAGAACATTAGTTTTAAGGTAGAATTCATGAATGGTAAGGCCAAGCTCCTGGATGGTAAGTGAAACCTAGTTGGAACTGGTAAACAAACAAAAGGTAATCTATTTTATCTTGATCTCAATGAAAGTTAATGTCTTATTGCACAAGTATAAGAAAGATGGTTATGGCATAAAAGGTTATGTCCTGTGAACTTTTATAACCTAGTTAACATAAGAAAGAACAAAAGAGTAAGAGGAATTCCTATTATGAAGAAATCTGAACTAGCAATATGCAAACAATGTCATATTGGTAAGATGGGAAAAACTATCTTCAAGAGAAAGAACTACAATATAGAATAATTTTTGGAATTGGTACATACTGATTTATGTGGACCAATTGGAACAACAAATTACATAGGTGAGAAGTATTTCATTCTATTTGTTGATGATCATTCTAGAATTATGACTGTTATGTTTCTTAAAGAAAAATCTGAAGCCTTTCAGAAATTCAAATGGTACCTAGCCAGAGTTGAAAAAGAAATAGCAAAGAAACTCAAATGCTTAAGATCTAACAAAGGAGGAGAATTCATTTCTAATGAATTAAATCAATTGTGCAATAAAAGAGGAATCAAAAGATAAGTATCTACTCTAGGAACTCCACAAAATAATGGTATAGCAGAAAGAAGGAACATATCCATAATGGATTGTGCAAGAACCTTGATGATTGAAAATAATGTTGCTACGAAATACTAGAAGGAAGCCATCAGCACTGCAATTCACACCTTGAACCGAGTTCAACTGAAGAAAGGTACTGGGAAGACAGATTTTGAATTATGGTATGGCTATAAACCTAATGTTTGTTATTTCAAAGTATTTGGAATTAAATGTTACATCTTGACGGAAGAAAGAAATGGAAAATTTGATGTAAAAGGTGATGAAGGTATATTCCTAGACTACTCCAATAAAAGAAAAGAATATAAATGTTTGAATCTTTCTACTCATAAAGTCATAGCAATTGTGCATGTAAGTATTGATGAGTTTGTAGAAAGAGGTGAAGAAAAGAGAAGTAAAGAGCCTCACGATTACATAAAATTTGTATATTATGATCCTTATACTATACCTAAGACACAAGCAAAGGTGATTGGACAACATCCATGTCAACCATTGAATTCCTCTACACAAACCCAAATAGTTCAACCTAGGTTGCAACCCGAGCTACTGGTAGAGGAAACTAAGTCGCAAACTAAAGAGACTAAGTCACGAATAAAGGGAACCGAGTCATAGATTGAGGCACCCAAGACTTAGACAGAGGCACCTGAGTCTCAGACAGTGGAACCTGTGTATCAGACAAAAGAATAGAACAAAACTTTTGAGCATGGTGACCCTAGTGGAACAAGTCCATAATCAAGAAGGAAGGATCCTCTACTTGCAAAACATGTCAGAAGGCATCATGCACCAGAATAAATAATTGGAGATCAAACAGAAGGTGTAATAACAAGGAAAAAAATTAAAGGTACATGTTTTCTTAGTGAAATTGAACCTAGAACTATTAAAGATGCATTGAATGATGAAAGTTGGATCAAAGCAATGAATGAAGAGATTGATCAGATAGAAAAGAACAAAAATTGGACTTTTGTACCTAGACCAATAGATAAGAATGTAATTGGTACTAAGTGGGTTTTCAAAAACAAGATGAATAAGAAAGGATAAGTTTCCAGAAACAAGGAAATATTAGTATGTAAAGGATATGCTCAAGAAGAGGGTATTGACCATTGGTTGCATTTCCTATTTTTGAGTTCGCCCTAAATTTTTTTGAAATCTCTGTCATTCTTATGCCCAGAAGGTTGAAATAAATTTCTAAAATTGTTTACATACCTCTCCAAATAATTCTTTGGCCCTAAACCTAGTTGAAAATATCAAAACCCTAAGCCCTTGAGTAATTTTTGTTCAAAATTATAGAAAAGCCCTAAAATTCTCAAAGCATGTTCCATTTTGTTGTTTTTTTTTATGACTTAAGCCTAAGTTTATGTGCATGCGCTTATTTCTTAGTCGCCAAGTCTCATAAGAAAAAATGAATATTCCTTATGATCTGGAGACTTGGCGAAAAGCTTTGGTCACGTAGTCTCCTAATGAAAAAGAATATGCTAAAAAGGTTATGAGACTTGGCACAAACCATTGATTATAAGATAAGATCTGATGGTATTCGTGTTGTCTCTTCATAAAATTAGGGTTAGTTATTTTATTTGGCTTATTCGAGATTGCTCAATCGTGTTATCTCTTGATGAAACCCATGGCTATGAATTAAGTTCATGAGTTAAAGTTTCAGTGTTTTCGCCAAGTCTCATGATCAAATGTGAGTTAAATGAAAGAGCTAGAGATTATGCGACAACCATTGATCATAGATTTAATCTAACAGTAGTCGGGAAGTCTCCTGATTGTAACTGTCATTTAGAAATTATCATGTAACATGGATATTCAATGGTCGCTAAGTCTCTGGATAAACAAAGGATCAAATGTCAAATTAAATTTAAGTATTGTCGCACAGTCGCGTGAAGAAAGATGAGTTAAGTTAAAGATTAAGAGATTTAGCATGGACCGTAGATTTTAGATGTTATCTAACGGTAGTTGCATGGTCACTTGATAATATTGAAAAGTCAAACAGGATTAGGCGATCAAGAGATAAGACAAAAAGGTGAGGCACGCATCCATTTGTCGCTAAGTCTCATGAAAGATTAGGGTTTGTAATAAGGATTATGAGACTTAGCAAAAATCATTGGATGCTGAGGAAAGAGAGATCAACGATGGTCACATTGTCTCTAGATACAAATTATAAAGAATATATAATCAAGTGATTAGGAGAATAAAGTGTTTAGTTGCCAAGTCTCTAGATGCGACCCAAGGTAAAGAACAATTAAGAAAATGTTGTGTCGCGATGTCTCCATAAGATGAAAGGTTAAGTTCAAATACTAAGTGACATCATGTTAACCATTGATATAAGGTTTAATCTAACGACACTTGCTAAGTATATTGAGGGAACCGCAATTATCAGAAACATCAAGCGACAAGGAGATCACTCAGTTGCTGGGTCGCTAGAAGTTAACCAGAGTTTAATAAAAAAAATTCTGAGGTGCCATCATGGAAAATTGCTAACCAATCAGAGTACAAATATTTTAATAGATGGGAAAGTAACCATAATATGATTTAATGCAGCCAATAAGATTTGATCTTGATCTCATTTTGAGTTTTATATACAAAAACACTCATCAAAAATTGATTACCTCACAGTTTGAATGCCACAGATAGAACCAGAAATTGATATCATAGTGCATGGAACTAATGGAAAAGTGATTGAATTACCAGTTTGAAGAGACATCTGCATTGAATTCAAATTTATAAGTAAGCTTGTCTGTTGTTATTTCATTTTTACCAGCTTCTGATTTCTCTGAGAAAAGAGTTCATAAAGATTTTATTATTTTCTGAGAAAAAGATTAATTCTCCAGAAACAAGTGATTCAAAAAAGGTGATTTCCTGATTCAGTGTTCAACAAAGATTGTGATTGGCAGTATTTTCAGAGTTCAAAGTTGTAGATTTTAGGATAATTGACAGTTAATAGTGAGGGTTTTGAGCATTTGATTCAATATTGGTTATGAAGTGTTGAGAGCAGGAAAAAAAAAGGAAAGACGAGCAAAGCATAGAGTATGGTATCCACCAGTGGGAGAAGTGAAGATATTGATGATGAATCAAAAGGAAAAAAAAACTATTCAAACAAGTTTCTCACTTTGCTTGTAGGCTCCAGTCAAAATCGAAAGGTTAGTGTTGAGGTCTTAATTGATGATATGGATTACATTAGAGATGAAAAAAAACTAGGTTCATTATTCACTATTTAATTACTTCTTTGATAATAGTGACGAACCCATGCCTATCTCAAACCCTTGGACCTGTGGATTAGCTAGGTTGATTGTTCCTGACATCTTTGTTGATGTCAATTTCATTTTATAATTGGCCAGTAGGTATGATACCCTGACCAAAACCTTTAAGAGGGATGTTGGAAAGCCCTTACTCACTTTGGACTGGAATAATTTCATGAAGACCTTTAATGTATATTACCCCACGACTACTGAAATAAATCTGAAGAGCCTAGATACACTAGAGAATCTGGCATTGCTGCTACATTGATCAGGGATCATCATATCCCTAAGAAAATGAAAACCTTCATAGCCCCAATGCGAGGAGAAACCCCATATTTCTACAAAGATCTTAATTTATACATTAAATACATGTCATATGCACCATGTAGAGTGCTTGGAAAGGATGCTAGAGTAGAGAGAATCACCTCAGATATTTTGATGATGGTGCTTGATATGAAAAGCCTCCATACTACTTCAAATTATGACTACATCTAGTATATCATAAACCAAATGCATCAAGGGTTTGTAGACATAAAAAGTAAGAAGGATCATCCAAAAATTATGCATTATTTAATCCTCATGCATTTGATCCTATACTATAATTTACCAGTTATGAATTATTAGTTTCTACAGCCACAAAGGTTCCACCTGTAAACACCTAAAACTGGTATGAGCCTGTTGGTATATGTGTTTTAACATTTTTAGCATTACAATCGAAACGTTGTTTTGTGACTTAATTATTCCTCTATGTGGTGCATATGATATTTATTGTATGGTGACATTGTGTCTTTCATTGATGATTGAATATTGCAAAATTGTTCAATTATTTACTAATAATTCTACTTTCTCTATGAAATCGATCATTTTCAAAATCATTTCCAAACCTTCCTAAACCGATTCTATTCAATCATAAACCATTCCAAACCTTCCTAAACCGATCCTATTTGATCCTAAACCATTCCAAACCATCCTAAATCATTTCAAACCTATCCTATTCTATTCCTAATCATTTGCAAAATTGTCTGGACTCATTCTGACCATTCTGGGGCATTGTCAAAGATAACTGATGCCTAATTAACCCAATTTCAAACCAATTGATCAAACCATATTACGATTCAATCAATCTTGTCATCATTTGAGGAGCATTTTCCAAGATCATCGATGCTTTGTATACTTTCAATCAACCATTTGATAACACTGTCAAAGATCATTAGTGTTATCACTATCAATCTATCATTTTCAATTCCACAATGTTGTTCATTATTGTCAATTCTATTTCTAATTATTATTTAGAGAACATTGTTAAAGATCATCGATGTTTCCCCATTTCAATTTCAATCTTATGACGCCATCAAAGTTCATTGGCTCTTTTCAATTATTTCCAATCATCATTATCCAGGCACATTTTCAAAGCTCATCGATGCCTCATGATTTCCTAAACTATTCTAAAACCCTAAGAATTAACCCTAATCCTTATCAACATTACAAAAATCTTTTCAATTCGACATCAACATCTTCAATTCGACCTATAATCCACTAATTTCCCCCTTTGGATGAATAACACATAGTTTATCCTAAGTTCTAATTGAATAAATAAACAAACTTTATTTATTCCCCATTTCCCTAAGTCTTCAATAATTAATTAATTTTTATTAATCAATTAGCTAATCTCAATTTATGAGATTTTATAATTTCATAAATCTAATTTGGATTTGTGAAGAATATTGATTTATTAATTGAATTAATATCCTCCTAATCTCACCTAATTCCCATATCCCTTAATTGGGGATTCACATCCCTATTAAGGTGCTTCCTCAATATTTTCAATATCCTCCAATATCTCCTCAATATCTCTCCCCCATTTCATGCTTCCAAGCATCCCACCAACCAAAATATGAATTTATGCATAGATTTTGTGCTATCTCACATAAATGTCTCTCATTTTCTATAAAATGGGATGCATTTCATTCTTTCAATGTTGAGCCATTATCTCCTAGTAATTCTCATTATCAATTCAAGCTTTGAAGTTCTTTGTGTAGTTGTGTTTATCAAAGAGAAACATATCAAACTCTATGGAGAAGAAAGGAGACCATTAGAACTACATTTGAAGGGAGTTTTTTTGTGTTATCTTACATATATTTCAACTCTTGTTTCAAATGGTTTTAATGTTAGATTAGTTAGGGTAGCATATTGTTTAGGGTTTGTGGTTATGTAGATATTCTTTCTAACCCCTTTTATGGTCTTACATTTGGTGAACCCAATGTGAACATGCTTAAATGATATACTTTTTTTTTTGTGTGTCTTTTTCAGGTTCTGGAAGAGAGCTGCACAGGTGATTACTGAAGTTTCGCAGGTGGTCATTGTTCCTGCATAGGTGGCCATTGTTTCGGCGCACATGGTTAAGTCCTACGCAGGTGGTACTCAGAGCTATGCATTTGGATCCCATAGCTGCATAGATGGCTACTTAGCTATGCAGTTGGTCACACATGATGCTCTTTTAGGGTTTATGATCATTCTTTGGGTGTTTAAGATGTTATTCTACATATAGGGCTTCCTCCTCTTCTTTTTCACTATTTTCATGTTAAAATGAACCCTAAACTATTAAAATGAACCCTAAAGTTGGAAAATGAACCCTAAGATGGAAAATGAACATCACACTTTGATTTTCAAGGCCTAAAATGAACATCCACATTTGTATTTGGGCTCCTAAAATGAATCTCATCTAGTCTAGGGTTTCATGCTATCAAACTTGTTCAAATTTCAAGCAACTTGCAATATAGCCTAATTAGGGGTGGAAATGGACTATTTCATGCAAGGTAAAGTTGTTTAACTTTTTAATGGGTGTAAAATAAACATGAAAATCTGAGTTTGGGACCTAATTTGAACTCTAACCTAGTTTAGGATCAAATGTAGATTTGGTCTTTGAGGTGTTCCTAAACCACTTTCATACACATGCAAGCTAGTTAGGTTTCAATTTCACTTCAAATATTTGCAAATAAACTTAAATGACATGATTAATGAACCATAGCTATGTTTATAATGATATTGCATGTTTAGATGTTGAGAAAAGCTCTATTTTTTTAAGTTTTTGGTCATTTTTAGGCTTTTGATCAGTTGCTGTGCAGGTGGTTAGAAACTGCGCAGGTCAGAGCCTGTTGCTACACAGGTGGTTTCCCTAATGATGTGCAAGTGGTAACTTGTTCCTGCACATGTGGTAAAAGTGATGTTTTTCAATGTTATTTTTGGATTTCTACATTCCTATACTTGTTTCTACACTTAGACTACTGGATTTTGGTGTTACTGATGATTTTGTGCAGCCTGTTGGCAATCATGGGATGAAGATTGAATCCTAAAAACTACTAATGGTTTCAATGCAGGATGTTTTTTAGAAGACCTTGTGTTTTCCCAAACTCTTATGATTTCTTTTTATAGTTAGAAAACACATCACTTTGGTGCTTTAAATGAACCTTTTTTCTTTCATGTGTCTAATGTGTTGTCTAGATTGTAAAACCCTAAGAATATGATGAGCGTATCCTCTCCCCTCTCCTTCATGGATCTTGGGTGTAAGAAAAACTCATATCATTCTTATAGAGTGGCTACCTCCCAATTACTTTAGTAGAGCCAGTGAGAGTGGATGCCCAACCGGTGACAAGATACAGCCAAGCCCATCTAACTGCGATACAAATATGCCATTGTAATTAATATCTCAATGGACGGGTGTTGAATGTATTATACTGGGAATAAGATCTCCCTCAGTACCCTTGTGGTGCGTTAAAACCTACAAAACATAACTTTCGTAGGCTAGGAGGCCTCCATAACAGAGCTAATATGCCTTACATATAACCACCCGAATGGATGCCCTTATTAAAAACCATGTCATAGTAGCCAAAAACCTTCTATCTATTGGCACGGAAGGTTAGAGACCAACTAAGATGCCCCACACTTTCATAGATATTAGTCGACACAACAATCCCTTGGGAAGTGATGTCCCTTGGGAGTTGAAGCTTGGAGTGCCTGAGAAGTGAGTGCACATGTAAGGAGGAGCCCGTGCCTCCAAGATTGTAGGTTGTCCACTATTAGTAAGCACTACTGAACTTTAGTTCAAGTAGGGATTAAACAGATATTGTCCTTGCTATCCTTAAGAAGTGGTGTGTTTATTCCTTTTACAACAGCCATTCTGAATGATGTATCTTGTGTGGGTGTTCAAACCTTAATAAAAATGATAACATCTTAAAACCACTCTCCTTAAAAGACAACTTTTTTCCAAATCAATCTTCAAGAACAATCAAATGGTCACAACAAACCTTGTCTTTGAGTAAACATATGGAACCTTGAATTTTTCACTTGGAACCTTTTGGCATGCTTGATAGCCTTCATAATGCATATTCATGACCTAATCTCCTTGCATTGTGCATTTCAAAAACTCCTTGCATTATAGACCTCATTTTAATCCTCATTATAGTCCTTTTTCATAAGTCATAATCATAGAGCTCTTGCATACTTAGCTCATTCCTAGATCCTCCTTAAAAACTTTGCAAACAATCCTAGAAAGTATCCAAATCATGGAACCTATCTTTATGATGTTGAAAATAGGATCTTGACTTGATCCCCATTTTTGCCAAATTTCAAACCCCCCTTTATCAATTTAGTCTTATTCCACCTTTTTCATGACAGATTTGACCTAAGCCTTTCTATCAAACTTGTCCCTTGTTCCAAAAATCCTATCTTTTCAAGTCAAGATTCTTATTCAACCTCATAAGGTTATGCTCCTAGATTTGTCTCCTTTTAAAAGATTAATTTTCAAATTCCAAAAAAACCAAAAACATAGTTGCATAAACCTTAGTTTGTATAAATTCCTTGTATTTCCAAAGTTGCATTTCAAACTTGCATTTCCAAAATTTCAAAAATTCCAAAACAAGTCTTGCATTTGTATATAGTAGTCATGCCATTTTTTACAAGGTCTCAAGCATCCAAAGGGATAAAAGATCCTCATTTACCTATGTTTACATCACAACTAGAATCACAATTACCTTTTGATCCAAGACAAGGTGTTTCTTATCATAACCAAAGTGACTTAATCAACATGCAACAATTGGAAGAAGTGCATCAAACCTTTAATGACCCAAGACACGCCACATTTCCCCAAGAACCTACTTCAATCAATGACCTATACAACATGGGGTATCCTTCCAATGCTTCCCCAAACATTGGAACTATTCAGTGGGGACCTCCCCCAAAATTTGAACCAATTTTTTTGCCTATACCACTTGGCCAAGGTAGTGTTCCCCCTATACTTGAGGAGGAATACCAACAAATTTATCAAATCAATCAAGTCCAACCTAATTACTTGCAACAAAAACCTATACCAAACAAGGATTATGGACCTTGTCAACCTCCTCCACCACCACTAGATAATCAAGATCAAGGCAATGCCTCAAGTCCCTCTTTAGATTCTGGTGACTCACATGGGACATTTGCTTCCTTCAAAGATTTACTTACAGAGGAAATTGACGAGGCTATTAAGAACAAAAAAATTTAGTAGAAATTAACATACCTCATGACTCGAGATCTGAGGCATTATATCAAACCGATTCGAAAGACAGATCTTCAGTTATTTTTGGAATATCAAACTCCCCCACCATCTACTTTGGAAGAGAACCAAGCCTTAGTGGTGTGGGATAGAGAAAAGAAAGAACAACCCTTTGATGAGTCAGCTATGGTGCTAACACAAAAACAACAACAAAATTATTTAACTGTTGATATTCCTCTAAGGGAAAAAGTATATACCATTGGATAATTCTTTATTTGAAGAAGTAGCACTCTCTCCTCCCGAGATGGCAGATGCTACACAAATCCCTAAAAAAGGTCCTAAAAGAACATGGAGGATTGATTTAAAGAATCACTTACCAAAAGGATCAAATGAGCCCTTTGCATTTCCTTTGGGGATGCTAGATGTACTGCCTTTTGAAGAAACACAACCAAGTGGTCCTCCTTTGGTAAAAAATACAACATTCCTATGAAGCACTTCAAATGCAACAACGTCCAAAGGACCATTTAATCAACCACCATGGGTACCCACTTTTGAGGTATCTAATGCAACTACTACTACTATACCAGGTCAACTGCAAGATCAAAAGAAGAAGATCCTTGTGGATATCACACCAATTCCACCCAAGGTGATGCAACCAACACAACAAGTGTAACAAGCCCAAGCGGCTCAACAAGAACCACCTATGGATGTAGTGAAACTAGTGCAACCTCAATTTGTAGCCAAAGTTAACATGATGTCTCAAGCACAAATGTCATACTTGGAACACTTGGATTTCAACAAGCTAATAACATGCAACAACTGACAATGTTGATGGGTCAAGAATATCATCATATTGTACAACATGTGCAAGGTTCAAAGGTGCAACAAGTGCACCCACAACAACAACAACATACCCAACAATATTTACAGCAGCAACAACATGCTCTCCAATAACAATATGTACAACAACAACAATAATCTGCTTTACAGCAATAGTATATATAGCAACAACAACATGCTTTACAACAATAGTATGCTCAACAACAAAGACAACAACATGTTCAACAACAAAAACAAAAACAACATGTTCAGAAACCATATGGTCAGCAGCGACAACACATGTTGCACAACAAAAAAATATGTCATAAGAATAACATGTGGCACAAATTCAACATCAACAATATGCACCCCGATATCAAAAACAAGTTTCTCAACCGTACTATGTGACACAAGGTCAACAATATAATCCTCCACCAATAAATCAACAATATGTGGAAGATTCTCAGCAACATGCCAGACAACACATGGCATCAGTCCATGACATCTCATCTGAATCGTCAGAATCAGATTGAGCCTCAGAATATAGTTGACATTCAAGGGCTTCTAGGCGTACACATAGTTCATATAAACATAAAAAGGAAGTGAAGCCTTTGTAGAATGAAGAAATGATTCAACAAATCCAATGCTTGTAGAAGCACCTAAATGATATGCAATTCAAGGACACAAAGACACTTTATATAGAATGAGACCTATGTCCTAATCCATTCGATCCAAGAATTTACATGCCTCCTTTTCCCAAGAATTTTTACATACCCAAGTTTGAGAAATCAAAGGGAAAGGCAATCCAATCAATCACATTCAGGAATTTTATACATCTTGCATCAAGGTTAATCATGATGACACATATCTCATGCGACTCTTCCCTTGAAGCCTTGGTGATCAAGAAATAGAGTGGTACTCTAAATTACCTAGCAATATCAGATCTTGGAAAGAACTAGCCGATAAATTCATCTCTCATTTTGCATTCAACATATCAAGTGACACTATGCTAACTGACTTGTACACAACCAAACAAAAGGTTGGAGAATCTTTTATAACCTTCCTATTGTGATGGAGGAATTTGGTGAGTCAATATCCTTTTGATGTGCCAGAAGAACAATAGATTTGATTATTTATCCAAAATTTGGTACTTGAGATGATGTATGAACTCAAGATCAAATGACCAAGTACCATCCAAAAGCTCATGAAAAATGGAATCGACATTGAAGATGCTCTTATTGAAAAAGGAGTATTAAAAATCAACAAGGACAATCAGACTGCAAGCACTTCTAGTGACAAGCCAAAATTTTGGTCTTGGAATAAAAATGTCATAAATGATGGCATTGTTGACGCATAGACAGTTAATGTGACACAACAGAAAGTGAGTCTCAAAGGACTTGCTACTACCAATATGAAAAGACTGACTCAAGCACCACCTCCAGTGTCAGCTCCAACACAACCTCAAGCACAAATGAATGATAATCATCAGCGTCAACCATCAAGAAATAGAGATCGACCACAAAGACAGTTCATTCCATTGGGTGAACCACTCCATTGAGTCATGCAACAATTATTGCAAAACAACTACATTCAATTACCCAAACTCCATGATCCACTAGTAGTGAAACCCCCTTGGTGGGATGACAAAAAATACTGTGATTATCATCAGAAAAAGGGACACAAAACCAAGTCCTTCTACCAATTAAAACACAAAGTCCAAGACCTTATTTATTAAGGTGTGATTGAAGTTGAACCCACGGCAGGATCTTCCAAAAGTGACCACACTATTTTCACAAACCTCTTGGCTGATCATGAAAAGGGGAATCCCTCTACGTCAAATTCAAATTCCAAGAACAATGTCAATTATACTCAGACCAGCCATGACTATACCATCATTTATTTCTCTGAGGCCAATTCATGTGTGTCCACTATGACCTTCCGGGATAAAGATAGTAACCCAAATTGTGCAGTCACTACCCATCGTAGCAAGATTACTATGCCTGGCGCACCATCCAAACCCAAGGTACCTTTAGATTACAACCTTGTTGACCAATTGGGTAAGACCCCTACCTTGATATCAATCCTTGATTTTCTATGCACATTCCCCTAGTACAAGGAAGTCCTTGACAAAGCATTGAAAGAGTCCATTGTTCTAACTAACATTTACACTAACCCATTTCAGGCCATGATGGGGCACCTCTGTGTCCCAGCATGTCACATTTTCCAAAGATGATGTTCCACATGACCGGCTTGGCCATAATGACCCTCTCCATCTGGAAGTCTTTATCCATAATGCCATGGTCTAGAGAGTCATGAGAGACGGTGGAGCAGGAATTAACATCTGCACTTTGAAAGTAATTCTTGATCTTGGTTACAATGAGAGTGACATTGATCCTTCCAGGAGAATCACAATAAAGGCCTATGATGACACTGAACCTCCCTCCAAGGGAGTCATCATACTGCCCATCAAAATTAGTCCGATTACTGAAAACACATTGCTGCAAGTCCTGGATCTAAACTTGCCCAATAACATGATCTTAGGATGCCCATGGATCCATGCCATGAAGGTAGCTCCCTCTATGTACCATCAATTTCTGAATTTCTTTCACAAGGGAGTTGAGATCACCATCCCAGGTGATCCTAACCCTTTCCAATTTTTTTCCAATCTAAGAGAAGGGACCGCACAACAGGTGTCTACCAACAGCGAAGCCGCTTCATCCAATACCTCCAAATATGATGCAGCCACCCTTGAAAAAATGATCAAAGGAAAGATGAAGATTGAAGATAAAGGGTGTCGAGAGTATACCATGGCACAATATTTTCATATTGGGAAGCTTCCTCTCTCCCTGAAATCTTATTGCAAACCAAAGTTATTTCAAGCACAACCACCAAAAACTATCATGAAGGTCAAGCCCTCACCTACGTTCACTCTGTGGGGAAGTTTGCATGAAGAACATGTATATGAAAATGCATCTAGTTGGATCTTCCAAGATCAACAGAAACAAGAACATGAGCCCACAAAGATACCCATTGAAAGATACAAGCCCAGGCTCACACTCATACAGAAAAAAGGATATGATGACCACAGTGGTCTTGGAGTACACAAACAAGGAATTTTTGAACCAATTACTGCAAAGGGCCATCCCCATCATCTGGGCATTGGATTCAAACCATTATGAATTGGCTCTTTGAATGCCAAAATGGCCTCATGTGAAAACATAGAGGTTTCAAATGATGAAAAGGCATCTGAAGATCCCCCTTGTGAGTACAATACTGATTCAAATGAATAGGAATGGACATCCTATTCCTCTAGTTCTTATGAGCTTGATCATTTCTTCCCTGACCCTATAGACCTACCTATCATAGACAAACATGTTAACAAAATTCCCCCTCCTCTAGTAACCAATCCTGATCCCTGGTCTAGAATATTCTGGGATTCCAGTCCTGAACCTTTAGTGCATGAAGTCTCTAACTCTAAAGACACTGATATTTACATCTTTGCCTTTACTTCTAGCCTCAAAAACATCTTTACCAGTGACGATGACATCCCACTAATCTACCCCGAGCTTATTGATTGGGATGAGCAAGGACCTTCGAGCTTGGATTTCTTTGAAAGTGATGTAGCAATAGCAAAATTCTTTGAGCTCCGAGAGGGACTACCATCCAGTGACCACAAAAAAGGATTCTCTATTGACCTAGTTTCTACTGCATATCTTGGGGAGTCAACTCCGTCTTCCAGTTGCAAAATTGAAAAAGATAAAATCAAAAAAGAAACAAATAAAAAGAATATGTCCTCTTGTGAAAATTGAAAGGTGCTAGTTGACCAGGAAAAAGTAAAAACAAAGGACATATCTAAGGGTGAAAACTTCTCTGAGGTGCCCAAGGATGGAAGACTGGACATACCCCCTCCAGAGGAGAATTTTACATTGCTCATTAAAATCACCAAGGAAACTAAATTCGGAACACCAAACAACCACAAGATCATACATTTTGCAGCATCACTATCACCAGAAGAGAAGGATGAGTTTGTCAGATTCTTCCTTGAGCACCAAATCAATTTTGCCTAGTCCTATGTTGACATTCCTAGCCTGGATGCTGAGTTAGTTCTTCACCACCTCCCTCTGAAGCTAGGTGTGAAGCCAGTAAAATAGAAGCTAAGAAAAATGCATCCCCAAATATCTCTACTAGTAAAAGAAGAATTGAAGAAGTTATTGGATACAAGATTTATCAGACCTATTGATTATATAGACTATATTTCCAATCTGGTTCCTATTAGCAAGCACACTGGGGGAATATAGATATGCACTAATTTTTGTGATCTAAATAAGGCATGCCCTGAACATGATTTTCCTCTACCCAACATCAACATGATTGTCGACATGACTGCGAGCTACGAGATGCAGTCATTGATGGATGGCTTCTCTGGTTACAACCCAATTTGGATTTCTCCCAAGGACCAAGCCAAGATATCTTTAACCTATCCTTGCAGAACCTATTGCTGGAATATCATGCCCTTCAGCCTCAAGAATGCTAGAGCTACTTATCAACAGGAAATGACCATGATCTTCCATGACTTCATGCACATCTTAATGGAAGACTATGTTGATGACCTCCTCTACAAATCCACAACCAGGAAAGATCATTTGAGTATTCTGGCCAGAATCTTTGAAAGAATGGAAGGGTATAAGCTCCACTTAAACCCCAAAAAGTGGGTTTGTAGAGTTATTTCTGGGAAAATCCTAGGCCATATCATCTCTAAATGAGGTATTGAGGTGGATCCTACAAAGGTGCAAGCCATTTTATAAATGCCTCCGCCAAACACTCTAAGGAAGCTGAGAAGTCTACAAGGAAAACTACAGTCTATCTACTAGTTTATTACACAACTAGAAGATAAATGCCAGTCATTTCAAAATATATTGCATAAGGTTGCCACTTTCCATTGGAATGATAAATGTGAGCACTCGTTCCAACAACTGAAAGATTATCTATTGCATCCACCAATCTTGATGCCTCCCATTCCAGGAAGCCATTTATCTTGTACATTTCTACCACATAAACTGCATTGGGTGCTCTTCTTGCACATCACAATGAACAAGAACAAGAAAGAGATATTTATTACATCAACATCACTTTGGTTGGATATGAATTAAACTACTCACTCATTTAACTAGCCTATCTTGTTGTGGTTTTTTCCACACCAAAGTTAAGACATTACATGCTACACTAGAAAACCATGCTTGTGTCTTGGATTTATCAATTGAAGTATCTCTTAGGAAAAGCATCTCTCACGGGTCACCTAGTCAAATGGGTCATGCTCCTGAGTGATTTTGATATAGAGTATGTGGACAAAAAAGCAATAAAAGGCCAGGTGATAGCGGATTAGCTCACACAGGCACCAGTTCCTGATGATCACCCGTTGCTTTCAGAATTCCCAGATGTGTCCATTTTTCCTTCAATGAATCGAATGAGTGGCAACTCTACTTTTATGGCTCACATACTAGGCATGCATTGGGGGAAGGAATCATGTTTGTCACCCCACAAGGTGATGTCATACCAAAGCCTTATAGAATCAGATTTGCATGTACCAACAACATCATCGAATATGAAGCACTGGTCATTGGACTTAAACTTTCTATTCAATGGAAAATCCAACACCTCAAGGAGTATGGTGATTCTCAATTGGTCATCCGCTAGGTCACTGATAACTATGAAACTAAAGATGCAAAGATAGTACCTTACAAACAGTTGGCTAACTTTCTCAAGGAGCAATTTGTCACAATCAGTTTTCGCCAACTTCCACGGGTACATAAAAAACAAGAAGATACTATGGCCACTATTGCATCTATGATCCACATGCTGAATAATGAAGAGAGATATGAATTTCTTGTTGAGAAGCTATTGCTTCTGGTTTCAACATTCCACAATCTGAGCTTGTGTGTGACATTATTGGTCCTGATTCCCCTTGGTATCAAGATGTCTACAATTACCTACATGCCCAAATATTACCCCTTGCCTTATCCCTGAACAAGCGTCGAGCTCTTTTTCGTCAAGCCTCCCCTTATGTCATCTTTGGTGATACCCTTTATAGGAGAGCCTATGACCAAACCCTCCTTAGATGCCTCAATTCATGAGAGGTTGCCACTGCCTTATCTGAGGTCCACAATGGTATTTGTGGTGGACATTTCAATGGTTTGAGTCTCACCAAGAAGTTGGTTTGAGCATGATACTACTGGCCTGCCATGGAGAAAGATGCTCATAAATTTTCTAAGAAATGTTACAAGTTCTAGATTCATGGTAATTTGATTCATGCTTTGGTACACGATCTATAGCCAGTGGTTTCTCCATGGCCCTTCTCTCAATGGGCATTTGACGTTGTAGGGAAGATCACACCCCTATCTTTTGCCAACCACAAGTACATCATCATGGCCATTGAGTACTTTACCAAATGGGTGGAAGCTATCCCCATGACATACATTACCGACAAACAAGTTTCCAAATTCATCCTGAATTATATCATTTGTCATTATGGAGTTTCTCTGGCCATTATTACTGACCATGGTAGCCCATTCCAGAACAAGGATGTTACCCAGCTTTGTGAGAAATTCAAAATTTGTCATGGATTTTCTAGCATCTACTATCCACAAGGAAACAACCAAGCAGAGGCATCTAAAAAAAATATCATTAAGATCCTTCAAAAGATTTTCAATGATGTTGGCCACGATTGGCACTTACAACTCAACCCATCTCTGTGGGCCTACAGGACTAGCATTCACACCTCCACTAGTGCTACTACGTACTCTCTAGTCTATGGCCCATTGAGGCCATATTACCTGTCGAGGTTGAAATTCCTTCATTGAGAGTATCCTTACAAGACATTGTTGATGATGGGTAATATAGAGTTTCCAGATTGCATGACTCAAAATGCTTGATGAGCGGCAACAAACCACTTTGGTACCCTTGCATGCCTATCAAAACCATCTAAAATGGAGTTATAACAAGAAATTCTGAGATCGCCATTTTTGAGATCAGAGACTTGGTTCTAAAAATGAATTACAAAACCTAGCCACACAGAGATAAGGCTAGAAAATTTGAACCAAATTGGGACGGCCCATACATAGTCACAACATCATATGGGTTTGGACTATATTAGCTTGCAACACTTGAGGAAGTTGCATTGCCAGAGGCACTGAACAACATACACCACTATAACTATTATGCAGGATTTCTAAAAAAAGTACAAAAAATTGAAAAAAGTTCCTGAAAAAATTATAAAAAATTGCAAAAATTTCTGAGAAAATATCAAAAAAATCAAAAAAGAGAAAAAAGAAAAAAAAATCAAAAAAGAAAAAATTGTTGCCTTGATGAAAACTTGGAAAACAAATATCTTGGCATGCAAAAATAGAAATCAAGAGAAAAATCCCGTCCAATAGTGAAAACCTGACAAATAGGCACTTTGGGCAAGTACCATGGTAAAAACCTGGCAAATAGGCGCCACACATAGTAAGTTATTGCTCCATTATCTATCATGGTTCCACCTGATATCCTAATGTCCTTTCCTGATCACATCTTTTAGTTTGTATCGACCCTATTGCCCCTTTATGGCCTGTAACTGGTTGATCTTCTTTGTCTTCCCTTTGGTATACCCAGTCTATCTGTCCTTTTGGTCTCTGTAGATAGCCTCTTTGTTGTCTGGGGGTAGATTCCGTGCACTGAGCGTCTTTGAATTTAAATTCTTACTGGGGGCAAGACCTTGAACATGGTTTACCCATGAGATTCCTTGACTATCTGATTCTGGAGATAACACATTCTAAATATCTTAAGGACCTAAAAAATCCTAAAAATCAAAATAACCAAAAATTCCAAAAAAATCAAATAATGTCCTGAAAAAATTACTAAAAATTACATAATGTCCTGAAAAAATTGCTAAAAATTCAAATATAATCCTGAAAAAAGACCAAAAAAAAAATCCAAACATATCAAAAATCCTAAAAATTACAAAATCTCTTAAAAAATCCATAATAAATTTGTACATACATGTCTTCTTTTTGCAAATCAAACATCACATTTGCCGACATAAGTGGCATAATCATCAATCTGTGCTTAATGAAATCACATACGATCTAAATCATTATGACTCAACATTCAATCTAATTGGACCTGTTCAATCTTTTGACCTTTTTTATCTATCAATCTGTCCAAACTATCAATCAATTCTCAAATCGATAAATTTGCAAATCTAAGCTACCAATCAACAAACCTTTAATGCAAGTAACAAAAGATTAGAATGGCTGTTGGCTCACATTGTTTTTGTGATTATTTTTTATTTTATTTTTTGATTATGTTCCTATGCTACTTGATGATATTATCTGAACTTATGAGAGTATCCAGGATGCTTCTTGACTAGTTTCTTTCTTTTTACTTTTTTCTGCCTATTTGATGATCTCATGAAATTCTTGGGCATGTCTGCTACATGCTTTTAGGATAGAGAAGATCATCCTCTATCTGCATCATGTTTGTTTACGCAAAAATGATGACCTTTTCACTTTGGCTTTTGTGCCATGATGCGCCGCATCCACTTTTGCAATATCAAAATAAGCTCTTAACACAATTTGCACTTTAAAGGATAACATCTTTCTAGTAACACTTCTTCATCTAATTTATGCTTTCTACAAACAATTCTTCAGTCAGTCCTCGCAGTTGCCTTGGTCTATTACTCTGGTACATCAAAAACAAGTGCATCCTACATACATGCATTCATAAAATTGAAAAAACAATAAAAACATGTGCATTTTTTCATTCATTCAATTATACATGATAAAAATTTCAAACATACATTTGCATTTTTCATTCATATATTTCCAATGACAAAAGACAAAAACAATTATTGCATCCATAACAAATATTATTCCATAACAAAGGCAATACATTGCAATACATAAGCATCATCATATATCAAGAAAGTAAAGAATATACATAAACATCGATCCTGTGCATCATAAAGTAGTTGCATATCATATATCAATGTCTGAAAAAAAATATCAGAGTAGAAAAATCAAGGTGTTTGTATAGACTGAGGCCCACAAACTCATAACATATCACATGTATATCAAAATTTTCCCTTTGCTAGAGAAATCTCCAATCAACTCCTACTCTCTCGGTCCTCCTAATCCCTATCCGGTCTAGAAGATGAGGCTTCCCCTATGTGTTGCCTTTTTTTCCCTGATCTACATGGCTCCCTCGGTCCCAACACTCCCCAGCTGCTCTGTGTCCTACAGGAATGTGACCTGCTGGATGACGCTCTATAGCTCGGTGCCCACTGATCTTGTGGCACATCTCACTCATACCTCACTCACCAATACCTCTTCTCCTCCTGCGTATCCCCTAGCATCCTAGCAATATCATGCACACATGCATCTTTGATGGAACTGATAAACTGGCGTGCCTCCTCCTGTGCACTCTACGCTCTAACAATAGTAGCATCTCTCTCTGCTATCAACCTGTCCATTTGTGCTATGAGCATTGATCGCTTTGTAGCCCATGTAGATCTATCTATATCTCTCTCCACTATAAATATATCTATCTAGTTGGTAAGCTCTGTGATGTGTTGTCTCTGATCCTCCAATCTGTCATCAGGACCCTATTATGGCTCATCCCTATCCTCATCTATCTGCATCAGCATATCACCAAGATCCCTATCATCATCATCATCATCATCATCATCATCATCATCATCATCATCATCATCATCATCATCATCATCATCATCCTCATCCTCATCATCCTCCTCACCATCATCATCATTATTCTCATCATCATCATCATCCTCATCTAACTCCTCCTTCTCATCCCCCATCCTCATCTTCCACCTCAGTGCTCTCATCTTTGGGCACCTGCACTCTCGGTATCGCCACATCTGGATCTGTCAGAGGAATCATCCTATCGAAAAAATCCCACCTATCATACTCATCTTTGGTCCCTACATATGCCACATCTATATCTTCTCCCCATAGTCTAGGTTGTAACTATGAAAACTCTGCATAAGCCACCTAAGGCCTGAGTGCTACACCCCATGTCCTAGCCTCAACCCTCAATCTAGAAAATAATGTTGTGCCTATTGGCACACCCTATATCTCTCCAAACTGTCATGAGAATCGCTCTGGGATCTACATCTCAATCATTGTATGACCCATAACAAACCTCCTAATGAGGTATCTCTCATGTCTGTAGTAAGGAAGGTGATCAACGTCATCATCCCATCTGGGGTAGTCTCTATATGGATGCCATGTGAAATCTGTTAATAGATGTATCTCATGTTGAAAGTTTAATGTGTATCCTAGTGGGCTTTGTGCAAGTTCCCCTTGATAGCAATAAATATATGACATCTCTGGAAAAACCACTCTATGAGCAATAGGCCAGAACATAGCTATGTTCTTGTAGGCCCACACTTGCAACAATGTGATCCCATTGCTGATCGATAATCCTCCTCTATAAGCCAACTGATGGAGCTAGTAATATGTCATCACAAGCATGCATGGATCCCATGCAAACACTGTACCCTCCATGATCATCTGCTCCAGGACTCTCCCCTAGCCAATAGGAAATCTATGGCATCGTCTATCCGGTACCAATAGACATGCAATAACTCTACAGATAACAACAATCAAATGATTGTGCTTCCTAGCAACGGTCTCCCATCTGATCTCATAATCCTGGATGTCTAGATCATCATCATCACTTCCAAATAGCCTATGCAATTCTAACCTCCCTATAGTAGGATCATACTTGGCCAGCTCACCATGCATCAGAATCTGGAGGATGTGCCATACATCCTCTAGTGTCACAATCGCCTCCCCCATCGGTAGATGGAAGGAACTGGTCTCCGAGTACCATCACTTGGCTAACGATGTGATCAACCCCCAGTTTTCCCTAATCTTAGCAAAGTACATAATATAGTACAATCCTAGAGAGGTGAGAATCTACCTCTCATGTCCACTCAACCTGTGACGTATATCTAGGGACATCGGTCTTCTCTCTCGTGTCTGTGGAACTAGCAGCTCCTCCTGGGATCACCATGTGACTTTGATCAACTTTTTGTTATTTCTAGTTCTTTTTGACTTACCTAGGACCTGTTTTGACTTAATTTTGACCTTGTCCTAGGGTTTTGAACACTTTAGAGAAGTTTACGGTGGTTTAGGAACCCCTAGACCCTATTTTGAGGCCCTTCTTACCACCTGTGCAGAATGGCCTCCTACCTACGCTGGCTACACTGGTGGTCATCCCACCTATGCTAGCTGCATAGGTGGTCATCCCAAATGCATTGCCTACATAGGTGGGCACATGACCTGTGTAGGTGGGCACGTGACCTGCGTAGGTGGCACGTCATGTGAGCCCTTGCAAGCCCTGTTTGACCCTTTTTTGACCCCCGAAATGACCAAGAAATGAGTGCAAAGGGTAGAAACCACTAAGAGGTGTAGATGTACTCATCTCAGGTCCCACATCGGCAGGGCATCTGAAGCTACAAACTCATTCCCTATGCTGAATCTCCACTAGCAGTCGATCCATCTTTTTATCTCTAGAGCTCAATTCTTCCAAATGAGAGTGAAAATAAGCTCCAAAACCCCTTCCAAGCACTTTTATAGCCTCTTGGTTGCCTAGATGGATGTGCAACCCTTGCATTTTGTATTGGTCATGATGTTTTTGACACTGTAAACCTCATATAGTTTATGTTTGACCTCCGATTTTTTATCCAATCGTTGTTGTGGATCCGTCTCGGCATTGTCAACAAATCGACCTATCACTTCCATTTTTTGGACGATTTCTCAAGGGGGCACCTATGTATCCCATTATCACTAGGGCATATTTTAATGCTATTTTCTTGAGGATTCTTTGACAAAATGCTCATAAGCGCATTGTATCAAAGAGGGGAAAATATATACACCTAAAAATGGTTCAAGCCTGCTCGTCTACATGTTTTAACATTTTTAGCATTACAATCAAAATGTTGTTTTGTGAATTAATTATTCCTCCATGTGGTGCATATGATCTTTATTGTATGGTGACATTGTGTCTTTCATCAATGATTGAATATTGCAAAATTGTTCAATTATTTACTAACAATTCTACTTTCTCTATCAAATCGATCATTTTCCAAATCATTTCCAAACTTTCCTAAACTGATCCTATTCAATCTGAAACCATTCCAAACCTTTTGAAATCATTTCAAACCTATCATATTCTATTCCTAATCATTTGCAAAAAAATTTGGACTCATTCCAACCATTCTGGGATATTTTCCAAGATCACTGATGCCTAATTAACCCAATTTCAAACCAATCGATCAAACCCTATTTCAATTCAATAATTCTTGTCATCATTTCAGGAGCATTGTCAAAAATAATCGATGCTTCGTATTCTTTCAATCAACCATTTGATAACACTATTAAAGATCATCGGTGTTATTGCTATCAATCTATCAATTTCAATTCAATAGTGTTGTTCATTATTGTCAATACTATTTCTGTTTATTATTTCGTGAACATTGTCAAAGATCATCGGTGTTTCCCCATTTAAATTTCAATCTTATGACGCCATCAAAGTTTATTGGCACTTTTCAATCATTTCCAATCATCATTATCTGAGCACATTGTCAAAGCTCATCGATGCCTCATGATTTCCTAAACTATTCTAGAACCCTCAGAATTAACCCTAATCCTTATCAACATTATCAAAATATTTTCAATTTGACATCAACATCTTCAATTTGACCTATAATCCACTGATTTCCCCCTTTGGATGAATAACCCATAGTTTATCCCAAGTTCTAATTGAATAAATAAACAAACTTTATTTATTCCCCATTTCCCTAAGTCTTCAATAATTAATTAATTTTTATTAATTAATTAGCTAATCTAAATTTATGATATTTTATAATTTCATAAATTTAATTTGGATTTGTGAGGAATATTGATTTATTAATTGAATTAATATCCTCCTAATCTCACCTAATTCCCATATCCCTTAATTGAGGATTCACATCCCTATTAAGGTGCTTCTCCTCAATATCTTCAATATCCTCCAATATCTCCTCAATATCTCTCCCCAATTTTACGCTTCCAAGCATCCCACCAACCAAAATCTGCATTTATGCATAGATTTTGTGCTATCTCTCCTAAATGTCTCTCATTTTCTATAAAATGGGATGCATTTCATTCTTTCAAGGTTTAACCACTATCTCCTAGTAATTCTCATTATAAATTCAAGCTTTCAAGTTCTTTGTGCAATTGTGTTTGTCAGAGAGCAACATATCAACCTCTATGGAGAAGAAATGAGACCATTAGAACTACATTTGAGGGGAGTTTGTTTGTGTTATCTTGTATACATTTCAACTCTTGTTTTTAATGGTTTTAATGTTAGATTAGTTAGGGTAGCATATTGTTTAGGGTTTGTGGTTACCTAGATATGCTTTCTAACCCCTTTTCTGGCCTTACACCACCATAACCAGTCTAACCATGTTCAGTTTTTTCTCAGAGTATAGAATTATACATCTGGAGAGTAAGAAATCTGTGCTTTTGAAAATTGGATAATCTATCCACTTCTTAAGTGCCTAGGTCTTGATAAACCTAGGTTGCCTATTAAGGTAATACAATGATTGAGGCCATGCCAATATTTTTTTTTATGAATAGGCCCTTTACTATTAATTAAAAGTTATAAAGTACATATTCAAAAAAAAGGGGTCAGGGAAATAAGTCACCCCACGAGAGTCACATGGCCCAAGGCCAGAATAAAAAAAAAATGCTATTCATAAAAAAATAACTCATGTACCCAAAGCTTTGGCTGCATAGGGAGGATCTTGATCATCCTGATTACCCCACCTAGAGGAAGGGTTAGGGTTGGGGTAAGGACGTGACCACCCATCATTATCTTCTTTATCTTTATCTTTCACAATTTCACCATCCTCCGCTCTGGGAGGCGAAATGGCCAAAGCCAGGCAAGGAAACTTGTCAGAACTAGCAACAAACAGAACATTAGGAGGTGACAGATCCTAGCTCGAGACACTACGCTGCGGCTATGGAGAAGTTAAATGACCCTGCCAGGAACCTTTACTGGGAGAGCGAGGATGAGCCTAAGAGTGAGGAGTAAAAGATCACCTACCAGAGGAGTAGCGATGGTGGTAAGGAGGGGTATTGCTAGTAGAAACAGGGTCTGGCGGCATGCGAGAAATAGTACAAGGGGAATTTCCCTAATGCTGCAAAAGCTTCTACAGATGCACTACTTCAAGAGCCACCTTATCTGTCTGAAATTGTATCTCAAGAAGCACATTATTACAGATACAAGCTTTAGAGTACAAATTGTTGGATATTTGATTATGAGCAATTGATTGATTGTATGTTTGCCATTGATGACAACATATAATGCACAGTACTAATTCTATATGTAATTATTAGAATGATGATATGAAGACTTTCATGGATAGATACACATTTTTGACATGTTTATTATGTTATGCTCATACACACAGACCCAGATATGATGTTTCAGTAAAGTTATGTAATTCTGTTATTGGCAGTTACAGTTCTGGAAGTGTAACAGTTTAGGGATGACATATACCACATGTTTCTTGAGTTGTGCCTATCTTCTGTATATGTGTGTGTATATTAATGATTAGTTATGAGTTGATGATATTAATCCAAAGGTGCCAAATGTGTTTCAAGAAGATTGCAAAGTTAGAGTTAAATTGGTGAGGCTGACTTAGTGAAGCGTCGCGTCTATTTGGTTTATACTTGCACGGTTGTAATAATGCTTGTGTACTTAGTAGAGCCAACAAGGATGTTATGAAGAGTTGTCTTACAGGTCCCATGATCTCATACTATGAGTAAGATACTTATAGAAAGTCAAAGATGACACGCTAAGTGTGAGTGATATGAAAAGAGAAGAAAGTTGTACAGAGCAGATTATCAGAGTTGGTTCATTCATCAAGAGTCTATGTGAAGAAGAAGTGAAATATTGTAATACACTAGAACTGATTAAGATAGTAGGTCTACTCTATAGTTAATCATCATATATAGTGCAATTCTATTATTAAGATGGTTTTAGCCTTCACCATCAAGAAGTGAGCTTTTGGATATTAAGTCCACCACCCCTAACAGGGTTATTTGTAAAAAACTCCTAACAGGGTCTGACCCTTAACCAGGTCACTATACTTATTGCATTGTAATGTACAACTCCTAACATGGTTGAAATATCTTCTAACATGGATTACTAAAAGCAAGTATAGTTTATTGTGGGTGCTAATTCCCACCAGGGTTTTTACCATTTGGTTTCCCCGTAATCAAATTGTGTGTTGAGTACGGTGTTATCTGATTAAGCATTTAATTTGTTGTATTCTAAAGTTAAAGAAGTAAAAAGAACTGAAGTTACTGATAAATAATTCAACCCCCCCCTCTTAGTTATCCTTTGGGACTATTCTAAAAATTGGTATCAGAGCCAAGTGCCTTGGAGAAGAAACCTAACAGCTTAAGGTAGATCAGATGTCTTACTTCAAAAAAGAAAGCCCTAAGTTCGATGGAGAAAATTATCTAGATTGAAAAAACAAAATGATAACACATCTACAGTGTTTTGGCTTTGATATCTTTGAAATTACCACACAAGAAGTTGTAATTCCATCTTTGAAAGACCTTGCAAAGGATGATACTACTAACAAACAAAAGGATATATTTACACATAATGCAATTGCTAAAGAAGCCCTAATCAGCGCCCTATCTGACAGTGAATTTTTTGAGATCAAGAAAATTGACAGAGCATATACCATATGGAAGTATTTATAAGATATGTTTGAAGGAGATGTTCAAGCAAAGAATGCATGTAGGAAGACATGGAAAAAGAAATACAACAATCTTGAGATGTTACCTGAAGAGAACATTAGAGCTTACAATCAGAGGATAAATGAAGTAGTCTCTGGAATCAGAAACAATGGTTGAGAAATATCATAAGAAGATATAATGGAAAATTTTCTATTTACTTTGACATCAGACTATGAAAACAAGATCAGTATTCTAGAGGAAACCATACAATTCTCACAAGACTTCAAAAGAGAGACCTTGATTAGCAAAATCTCTGCATTTGAGATATCAAGATTGAAGACTAAACCTAAATGTGAAACAGCTTTCAAAACCTCAGTCCATGGTAAGAAATCCTTAAACATCTCCAATCATATTGAGAAAGAAGAAATTGATGAAGAACTTGAAGAAATCATTGCTATGATTGCTAGAAGAGAAAATAAAGGAAAAGGAAAATATGAAGGACAAATTCCATTAAAATGTTTTGCATATAACAAGATTGGTCACTTTGCATCTAAGTGTCCCAAGAGTCAAGAAGTTTAGATCTAATTACAAACCCAAATATAAGAAGGAATGTTATGATGTTGAAGAAGGTGTAACCGATGAAGATTCAGGAGAAGATGAAATTGGATTCATTGCCCTTAGAGACATGGAAAGGTTGCTTGAGGAAATGGATATTGCAGATGAAAAAGAAGAACAAGACCTAGCCCTAATCTCCAAAGAAGACATCAGAACTGATTGGATCATTAACAGTGGATTCTCTCATCATATGACAGATGAAAAAGATAGATTCATTCATATAGGAAAATACAAAGGTGGCATGGTTAGATTTGGAGATAACACTCCTAAACCTATCATAGGCAGAGGTTCTATCACTTTGGATGGAAAGAAAAAGACTGATGATGTTCTATATGTTGATGGATTACATCATAACTTGCTATGTGTTGGACAGCTAATTGACAAAGGTTATCATTTGGAATTCAAAGACAAGAAGTGCATCATTAACAACAAGGATTGAGACATGATTGTATCAGGCTCCAAAACAAAAGGTAATATTCTTCAGCTCAATTCTGATGTAATTTATTTTGTTGGAAAGGTGGATGATAGTTGGTTATGGGACAAGAGACTTTGTCATATCAATTTTGATAACAAAGTAAATATTAGTAATGTTAAGGCAGTTAGAGATCTACCAAGTATTGCAAGACTAGTTGACAGAGTATGCAGGGAATGTGTTATGGGAAAGCATGTAAGGAGTTCTTTCAGAAGCAAGGATAACTCAGCTTAGAACAAATTGGACCTAGTGCATATATATTTATGTGGTCCTACTCAAACAAGATCATACTACGGAGAAAGGTATTTCATTTTTTTTTTTGATTATTTTTCTAGGATCATGTGGGTTGCATTCTTAAAGGAAAAGTCTAAATATTTTGAGAATTTCAAAATACTCAAAGATAAAGTTGAGAATGAGTCCAGATTGAAACTGAAATGTCTGAGACTAGATAGAGGAGGAGAGTTCACCTCTGATCAGTTTTATGATTATTGTGAAGGACATGGTATTAAAAGACAGTTGAGTGCACCTAGAACCCCTCAGCAAAATGTGATTGTAGAAAGGAGGAATAGGATCATACTTTATACAGCGCGCACTATGATGATTGAAGGAAAATTTATGCACACCTATTGGAGAGATGCAGTGAACACAATAGTATATATTATAAATAGAACCCAATTGAGGCCAGGAGTAGATAAGACATCCTATGAACTTTGGTTTGGCAATGTACCTATAGTAAAGTATTTTAGAATCTTTGGCAGAAAATGCTACATCAAGAGAGATGATGGTGTTGGTAAGTTTGATGCCAGAAGTGATGAAGGTGTTTTCCTTGGTTATTCTACTAAAACAAAAGCATATAGATGTTTCAATTTGAGATTAAAGAAGATAATTGAAAGCACACATGTTAAGATTGATGAAAAGTTTATGGTTCAAGAAAGATACTATGAATATTCACCTATGATTGAGGATGAACCTAGGCCTAGCACCAAAGATACTGTTATTGAAGAAATGTTTGATTGCATTGATGTATCATGCAATGACCCTAAATCAAGCAGAGAAGAATCACATATTATAGAAGAAGAAGAAGACACACCTAAGGTTCCAAAATTCACATCTAGATATCACTCTAAAGATGATATCATTGGAGATCAGAGCAGTAGCATTTTGACTAGATCTAAAGCAAAGGGTCTAGCAATGGATGAAGATGTATGTTTGCTTTCACAGGTTGAACCTTTAAGTGTTGAAGATGCTTGTAATGATTCTGATTGGAAGAATGCAATGAAAGAAGAATTAGATCAGATAATTAAAAATGATACATGGGAATTGTTCCCTAGACCTAGTGACAAAAATGTGATTGGAACAAAGTGGGTATTTAGAAACAAGATGAATGAAGATGGTACAATGGTAAGAAACAAAGAAAAATTGGTATGTAAAGGATATGCGTAGAGAGAAGGAATAGAATACACTAATACATTTGCCCCTGTGAGCAGACTGGAAGCCATTAAATTGTTTTTGGCATATGCAACATTCAAAGACTTTAAAGTTTATCAAATGGATGTAAAATCAGCTTTTCTGAATGGTGATTTGAATAAAGAAGTCTACATTGAACAACCTGAAGGATTTATTCTTTCAAATGAACCAGACATGGTATGCAAATTGAAGAAAGTAGTCTATGGTCTTAAACAAGCCCCAAGAGCTTGGTATGAGAGACTTGATGGTTATCTTACCAAGATTGGATTGAAGAAAGGAGTAGAATATTATAACCTATTCACAAGAGAAACACCTGATGGATTATTGTTAGTTGCTATATTTGTTGATGACATTATCTTTGGGGGTAATGACAAGCTGAGTAAAGAATTTGGAAAAGAAATGCAAAATGAATTTGAAATGAGTATGATTGGTCCTATAAAATACTTTTTGGGACTAAATGTAAAGCAAACAGATGAAGGTATATTCATTAATCAATCTAAATATGTGAAGGAAATACTGGAGACTTTTTAGATGGATGATTGCAAGCCAGTATGCACTCCCATGATAACTGGAAGCAAGCTTTCAAAAGATGATGAATCCACAATAGTTGATAGGACATTGTACAAATCTATGATTCGTAAACTCATTTATCTAACTCAATCTAGACCTAACATATCTAATGCAGTTGGCATTGTTGGAAGATTTGCAGCTAAACTCAAGCAGACTCACCTAATGGCAATCAAGAGGATATTCAAATATCTAAAGGGAACTATAGACTATGGTTTATGGTATCCTAAATTAGAGAATGTAAAGCTTCATGTGCATATAGATGCAGAGTGGGGAGGTTGTATTGATGATAGGAAGAGTACTTCAGGAGGAGCAGTATTCCTTGGAGACAGGTTGGTTTCTTGGATAAGCAAGAAGCAAAACTGTACTTCTCAGTCAACAACAGAAGATGAATATGTTGCAGCAACACTAAATTGTTCAACCATGGTTTGGATCAAGCAGATGGTTAAAGACTTTGGCATTCAAGTTGATTATCCTATTTTTATTCATTGTGATAATACTAGCACTATCAACATGTCTAAGAACCCTGTGATGCACGTAAAGACAAGACACATAGAAATCAAGTACCATTTCTTGAGAGAAAAGGTTGCAAACAAAGAATTCAAATTGGACTATGTGAACACCAAAGATTAGTTGGAAGATATTTTCACAAAGCCCTTGTCAAAGGATACTTTTGAGTATCTCAGGGAGAAGTTGGGAGTAATTCCCTCTCCTAAGTCTATTTAGAAGAAGCAGCAAAGACATTAATCATTAAGTGACTGATGAATGGTTGACTACTCTACTTCTATAGTAGTACCTATACCTAAAGGACTATGGCACCCTTTTCCATTGATGTCAAAGGGGGAGTATATAGTAAGGGGGAGTATGTACTAAGGGGGAGCATATACTCTGGGGGAGTATATACATGGAACAAAAACACAAACAAAGGAACTATAGCAGTTTAGAGAAATCTTTGATGAGGATATTGAGAAGATTGTAAAAGAAAGAGGACACCATGAATAGATGATGTTTTTGATATCATATGTTGTAATCAATGTCAAAGGAGAGATTGTTGGAGATTTGATTCTGAGCAGTTGATTGATTGTATGTTTGTCATTGATAACAACATATAATACACAGTAGTAATTCTCTTTGTACTTATCATAATGATGATATGAAGACTTGCATGGATAGATACATGTTTTTGACATGTTTATTATGTTATGTTCATACACCCAGACCTAGATATGATGTTTCAGTAAAGTTATGTAATTATGTTATTGGCAGTTAGAGTTCTGGAAGTGTAACGGTTTAGGGCCAACGTATATCACATGTTTCTTGATTTGTGCCTATCTTCTATATATGCGTGTGTATATTCATGATTAGTTATGAGTTGATGATATTAATCCAAAGGTGCCAAACGTGTTTCAAGAAGATTGCAAAGTTAGAGTTAAACTGGTGAGGCTGACTTAGTGAAGCATCGCGTCTATTTGGTTTATACTTGCGCGGTTGTAATAATGCTTGCGTACTTAGTAGAGCAAAAAAGGATGTTGTGAAGAGTTTTCTTATAGGTCCCATCATCTCATACTATGAGGAAGATACTTATAGCAAGTCAAAGGTGACACGCAAAGTGTGAATGATACGAAAAGAGAAGAAAGATGTACAGAGTAGATAATCAGAGTTGGTTCATTCATCAAGAGTCTATGTGAAGAAGAAGTGAAAGATTGTAATACACTGGAACTAATCAAGATAGTAGGTCTACTCTATATTTCATCATTAGATATAGTGCATATCTATTATTCAGAAGGTTGTAGCCTTCACCATCAAGCAGTGAGCTTTTGGATAGTGAGTCCACCACCCCTAACATGGTTATTTGTAAAAGACTCCTAAGAGGGTCTGACCCTTAACCAGGTCACTATACTTATTGCATTGTAATGTACAACTCCTAACAGGGTTGAAATATTTTCTAACAAGGATTACTGCAAACAAGTATTGTTTATTGTGGGTGCTAATTCGCACCGAGGTTTTTACCATTTGGTTTCCCCATAATCAAATTGTGTGTTGAGTACTGTGTTATCTAATTAAGCATTTACTTTGTTGTATTCTAAAGTTAAATAAGTAAAAATAACTAAAGTTATTGATAACTAATTCACCCCCCCTCAGTTATCCTTTGGGACTATTCTAACATAAAGATATATTGGTATCAAGAGAGCTGTGAGCAAATAAAACAACATTTATGTCTTTCCATAAAGTAAAAAGAATCTCCATCCTAAAAGTAAGCCAGATCTAGGAAAATTGAAAGGGGATTATTGGATAATTCCCCAACAGGACCATATGCTAGGAAAAAAATCCCGCCTTAAAGGCCGAAATAAATCATGAATCTAGGCCCAATATTGCTTAGCACTTCTGCAGAACCAAAAGATATGTAGAAAAGACTCTGGTAAGCCACAAAATGGACATCTAGGGTTGGGAAATCCCATGTGTTTGAGTCTATCACCCAAAAAAAATCCCTAGAAGAGAACACACTAGGCAAAATGAGAAATTTTTGGCTCAGTGATAGCAGACCAAACTGTGAGAAATCTATTTTACCAGGTACCATGAGATGAATGAAAATGCCATCAGTGGTTGAGGGTATCAACCATAGGAAGGTGAGGAACCAAGCTTGGGCTTGTAATTATAAAATGTTGTCATCAGATACCACTTCCAATCTTTCCAAAAAGGCCTAGAAGAAGAAATGTTGAGCTTATGAAGTAATTAAGGAGGTATAGTAGAAAAAAAAAGGTCAAAATTCAAATGATTAGTCTGATTAAGATGAAATTGTATCTATGTATCTTCCCAAGAGAGGATACTGAAAGTAGCTTTGGAAAAAATATCCTTAGGAGTGCGAATGCCACGCTTATGAAAGCAGAGAGCACTGCAACCCGGCATTTTGGCAAGAGGTTGCCCTTGAATCTGGAAAAGAGGTGACCACTAGATGTTATGTTTATTAAAGGATAGACCATCCCTAAAGCTATCTCTAGCCTAGAAAAGCCAAGGTTTGAGGGCTTCCTAGGATTTCTAGATACTTTTGACAACAAAGAAACCCTGAATCTAAACAGGCTCTTTCATGGTTAGGAGGGTTTGAAACCCAATCCCTTTACAACCAACCTATGAGAAGGAAAACCAGATGAAATGCAGTGTCTGAGGAGAATTTTCAAGGCTTCATCTCCTGTAATGGCTTTGATGACCCACTTGGCCCATAGAGAAAGGCCCTATTTGTTAGTAGAAAGAATTCCAAGCCCACCTAAAGCTTTAGGCAAACAACAATATTCCCATGCGACTCTGTGGAAACCATGATGGTCAACACCAAAGGCCCATAAGAAATCCCAAAGAATCTTTTCCAACTTACCATAGGAAGCTTTTGAAGGAGCCCAGCATGAAGAATAATAAACATGCATGGAGGAAAGAACATTAGCACATATTTGGAATTTACTAGCCAAAGAAAGAGGCGTGGAAATCTCGTAAGAAAGTTTTATTTCAACTCTATTGAGAATAACATTCTAGAGATCAATAGGGGAAGCTTGAAAATCAAAAGGGATTTCCAAAAAGTAGAAAATCTCACCATGGGAAATCCACTTCCAACCAAACTGAACAATCCAAGGAGGCAAATGAAGAAAGGATTGACCATAAAACTGGGTCTTGTGCCACTAAATGGAAGAGCCAAAGGCTAAGAAAAAGGTATCAAGGCATTAAAGTGCAACTTTAATATTTTCTTCTTCTTCCAGTAGAGTCAGGAATGAGTCATCTACAAAGTGGCCATTGATAATTTGGGTAGGGGAGGAAGGCAAGGATATTCCTCTAACCCAGCCAGCACATATGGCATTAGCCAACAAGTATCCAAAGCCTTCCACAACAAGCACATACAAAGTATCAGCAAGAGGACAACCCTGGCTAATGTAGCGGAATAAGCCAAAAGTGGAAGATTGATGACCATTGATGGTGATGCAAAAAGAAGCATCCCTAAAGAGCATCTTGATAGAGTGAATAAATCTAGGTCCAAATCCTAGATCTTGTAGCATAGCCAAGATAAATGGCCATTCAATTTGGTCATAGGCTTTAGCAAAGTCTATTTTTAGAAAAAGAGCTTTTTGATGGGAAGTGCAAGCCTACTCCATGCCTTCCCAGATAGAAATAATGTTATGAAGGATAAATCTAGACTTGATGAATCTATTTTGTTCTGGTTGAACAATCAAGGGTAGAAGATGCCAAATTTTAAGAGCAAGAGCTTTCGTAATAATTTTATAAGAAACATTCAACAGGGTTATCAGTCTCTAATTACAGATATCTTCAGGATCTCCAGTCTTGGGAATAAATTTGATATTACCTTTGTTAATGATATTTCCCAAGGTTTTAGAGTTAAAAGCCTCTAGGCAGACTTTGTGGAGATCAGGACCAACAAAATCCCAAAGAGTTTTCTAAAATTCACAAGGGAAACTGTCACACCCAGGTGCTTTGTCATCAGCCATTGAGAAAATAGCTTCCTTGAGATCAGCAATAGAGAGTAGCTGATCATAGAAGTTCTTCTGAGAGGAAGAAATCCTATTGGGAACTACAGCTAGAGTGGTCTTAAGGGCATTATCTTTGTCAAGAGAATTTTCCTGAGCTGTAAACAATTTCACATAATGGTGAACAAAATCCTGAAGGATGTCAAGTAGCTCAGAAAAGACCGCCTGACCTTCCTTGATACACTTAATTCCCATAGAGGTATGATGAGATCTCATGTATTGGAACAATTATTTGGAAGATCGATCCCTAATCTTCAGCCAACGAAGATGGGCTTTGATCTGAGCACCATGAGCAGTGTAGGAATCATCAACTTTTTTTTGATGATGAATCTGCGCAAGATGGACCTGCAACTGAATGTTGAAAGGATCCATGGCAATATTTTTCATGAAGATTGCAACTCTCTGGTTGTTGCCTAGTAGGAGCACCTGCAGAAAGTCATAAGTAGTTTGCCATAAATGTGGAGAAATCAAGTTGTGTGTTTGATAGCATCATTCCAACATTGAATCTAGCCAACAACATGATGTGGCCTGGGTTCCAAATTCCAAACATGCTGAATGTGGGCCACCATGGATTGATGGGACAATAGAGAAGTATTAAAAAAAAATTGTGCTCTTCAAGGTCATTGCTGAGTTGTAGCCCACTCAACAGAAAATTGGATGGGAAAGTGATCTGACAAAGTGAGATTAATGAGAGGAATGACAGGGGAGTCTTGGGAGTCTAAGAAGGAAAAAAAAGATTGTGTGGAGATCATAGCATGATCGAGCCATTTCAAAACTCTATCAGAACCAGCTCTAAAATTAGACCAAGTGTGCCACACATCCCTAGGATAGTGATAGTATGCAATAGGATAAAAAATGCCTACTTTATTATGCATGTGGTACTAGGCTTGATGCTCTCCAGCTATCTAGCAAAAAGGAACAATCCCATATTTATCTATTGCCATCTTAACCATATTAAAGTCACTGCACATGACCCAACTAGCTATTGGTAGAGCATCAACAATCCATCTCCAAAGAAGAGATCACTCAAAAAAATCATTGGAAGCATAGGTATTAACAATCCCAAAAGAATGATTGTGAATAGACAACAAAATCCACATCGCTCTGTGAGTGGGTTCAAAACCGTGATCAACAAGAAAATAGTGTCATTGAGGTGAGAGAAGAGTAATGACACCACCTTGACCAACTTTGTGCTGAGAGGAGAAAATAAGGCTGTCACGCCAAATGGTTCTGCAAGCATCCTGGAGCAAGAAACCAACAATTTTAACCTCTTGAAGGTAAAACACATCCAACGGAAAAAAAAAGTTGACAAAAATATTTAATCGAATACTTTTCATGGAGGTTGATAAGACCTTGAAAATTCAAAGAGATGTAATTAATTAAGAATTATCTTGCATATCATCCTTATCCCCAAGAGAGGAGAAGTTGTTATACAAAATGACAGAAGAAGAATGCCCCATGTGTCTGGCAAAGGACCCATCAGAGCCTCCCAGAATAACTACATTTTTTGAAAGCATGTTCATCATGCTCATCCCACTGGGGAGGGCTACGAGAATGCCTTAAAGGCTAAGAAGCCGATGTTGAGACTATGGAGGCAAAAAGCAGAGTGCAAACACAAGGATGGCATTCAACGGAACCAACAATAGGTTGAACAAAAACTAAAGAGTCCACACACTTAACTCTGCCCTAGAGATCCCCAGGGTTTGAAACAAAAAGTTGAGGAGTAGCCACTAGGGAAGGTGATGCCAAAGCCTACTTTGAAGTAGAAGCTAAAGAGATTTTGCCTTTGCAAACCACCATTGTCTAGTCATCTTTAGCTGGATTAGAAGAAACATCTTTAGCTTGCAGTTTCAGTTTCAAATCCACCAGTGGACAATCTTTGATCTTATGAGTGGTAGGTTGACATCGATAACAAGTGTTTGGCAGTTTAGGTACATCACCTTCTGGGTGAAAATGGTATCACAAATTTGAATTTAAAGCAACTCCTTGAGGTGACTTGAAAGGTTGACCTCAACACAGGCTCAATTTTGTGGACGAGTGTTAAAGAAATGGTCTAGTTCAAGATAGACCACTTTTCCAATAGCCCATGATAGAGTTTGCATGAAAGTCCAGCAAGGCAAAGGTAAACTAGGAAACTCAACACAAACAGGAACATGTAATTTATTTTCATCAGAAATAGAGAAATCATGTGACCGACGCTGAAAAACCAAGAGAGAAGACCTAATAGACCAAGGTCTATGTGAGAAAATAGCCTTCACATGAGTTGTGTTTGAAAAGTGAAAAAGAAAAAATCATTTGGTAAGGCTTTGAACTCTATCAAGCCAGACTCCGTGAGGAGACCATGCTTTGGTTACCCATTCACGCAGCATGCTTTCAGGAGGGATTCTACCAACAAAATATCCAATAAGAGTGTTCTTTTCAAGCTAGTCATAGGTAGAATCAACATCTTGAACAAGCAGGACAATATTAGTCATACCTCATCGAATACTTTTGGGACAAACTTGCAAGGTCACTTGTTCAGAGGTGCCATGAGCATCTGTATCAACTCCAGCACCAGCATCAATTGTTGGGCAGAGGCTGGCTGGAGAAATTAAAAGCCTAAAAAAACTCCCACAATAAATGCGATATGTATGACACAAGAAGCAGTTAAGGCTAAGAAAAGGAAAACCAGGCACAAAACCCTAGTAGAGTACATTTCCCCAATCCTCCTTCATTAAAAAAAACCATGCCAATATCTTGATAAATGGCTAGGAGACCATAAATGGGGGGATTTCTATTATGAGAAGAATTTCACAATAATGAGGGTCTATGGTTTCTCCCACCCTCCACACATCTTACCATTCCATGTACCACCAAGGATAGCTGCAATGGAGTTCATCGGGTAGCTCATTTTGAGAAACAACGAGCACCTAGCATCACACAAGAAGAGTACATTTACCCCTAGGAAATTGAGGATTTACAATTTCACTATTGGAAAAGGAGCTTTTGACCTAGTAAATGCCTGGATGAATCATTACAGAATGAATGTGGTCCTGCACCTATATGTTGATAGAGAGGGTTTTATCATGAGTGCTAAGAAATTGCTGCAACAACCATCCCCTATGCAAAAGAACATGAAGAGTGTATGGAGGAAAATTTAATAAGAAACATCTTGGAAGGTGGACAAAAGAGAAATTAAGTTCAATGAAATTATGGACCTAGAGAGGCAAGTGAAAAGAAAATGAATGAAGTTTGGAGGTTTCTACTTTTATATGCCTTATTTGAAAAGGATAGATGCTATGATTGAATCCAATACTCTCCTATGCAATCCATTAGAGGAGGCATTAGTGGTTCCTGAGAAAGGTCAACTAGAGCACTCTGAGTCAGAATATTATGATGATAGTGATCAGGGCTATCCTTCACCTACTGCCTATCCAGATTATCAAGAAGTTTCATTGGAGTAGGTAGTTGAGGGGGAGGATATCATTGACCTAATAAAGGTATGAGAGAAGGAAGTGAAAAATGAGCGCCCACCAAAGAGACAAAAAATAGAAACAGGGGAACCTTCTAGAAAAAAAAGAAGAAAAATAGAGTTGGAGATCTGATAACTGGAACCAGGCCCTATGATCATTTATCAAGAAAATAGATCAGGGAAGGGAAGAAACTACAAAAAGATGTAGAAGAAGAGGAAGAATTACCTCTTAGGTCATGTATAGATGAGAGGTTGATGCATCAAGAGGAATTCCTCAAGGTTGACAACTTCATTAAGATAAGAGAATTCAAGGATTTCCTCATATGGAATAGGCAACAACAAATGGGAAAATAGTTGCAGTTGGAAGGTGGTGATCCAGTCACTCAGGAAGCCTTACAAACATTGTAGGATTATGATCCTGAATCTAAGGAAATTACACCAGAATAGCCAAGACAACTTGTCAAGGCTAGTGGGATATTATTTTTGGAAGGCTGGGATTTGTCCTCAATATTTATAATAGACAAAATAAGAAGAAAACTTGATTTTAAATTATCATCAGAGACTTAGGTTGGGGATATGATCAAAGGGTTTGGGTATAACCCTAAATCTCAGGCACTTGTAATGTGGAGCTTAGGTCCTAAATATCAAAAGCCAAACATCCTAAATATTCAAGAAAAGATGGAGCGAAATAAGATCATATGGACACTCCAAAATATATGGGATTTTAAGATATCCAAAGTATTAACTCACTTTTCTCAGCTCAAGGAGGCAAGGATAGCCCAACTATCAGAGAAATTGTAGAAACTTGCTAGTGATATTAGTGATATTATTAAGGATAGGGAGCAAGCATTGGTAAAAATCAAAGAACAAGAGAAACTCATAGATGAGTTAACTAGACAATTACTAGAAATAACAGAAACTGCCCCTATTGAGCCAAAAGAAGTGATGGATGTTGAAATCCAAATAGAAGATACAAGGGAGATACCTACTGGTATAGAGCTAGGGGTTACAGAGCATAATAATGTTTTTTTGGAGGCATTCACTTCAATTTTTCAGCATAGAATTGATACCATCAAAGATAAGATTGATGTGGCGCATGGGGCCTATGGTAGGTTGCCAGAATTACAAATAGAGGTGGCTAATTTTTTGACAAGTTTGAATCCTTACTATTCAACCTGGTCTAAAATAACATCACTTTTTTGAGAGGTTTGAATGTGTACAACCATTAAGGTCAGATTTTCAAGAAATAGTAACTATGGCTGGTACAAAGATAGAGAAGATTGGGGCTACCTTTTCTTTCTTCAAAGGAAAAGAAAATCAAATTGAGGCAAATTTGAGGATGATCAGATCAAGAAATTAGGGATATGGGGATATAAGTTTGATAATGTGCTTCCCAATAAGGAAATTTATGTATCTGATCAAGGGGAATTAGAAATGGAGAGGTTCAACAAACTTCTAGATTTGGCAATAAAGGAAGAAATAGATTGGAATAAGTTCATCATAGATGTTAAAAACATAATAGATGCTAGGTAGGAAAGGCAGAAGGCTTAGTGGGAAAGTATTCATAATTTTGAGTGGCCTAAAGAGGAAGATGTGACTGCATGGGATGTCACGACAAAGACCAAGAAAAAGAAGACTATCATAATTAAATTATATGTCATGGATGAAGAATAAAGGACACATGACACCTAATCTATGAGCACATGAAGGTTAGTAATCTTGAAGAGATTAGTTTAAGTTATCCTGTGTTCATGGTAACTAAATCTTATTACAACTATCAACTACTATCCTGAATATATGAAGACAAAGGTGCTGACATCCACAAAAGGACAAAGTGTAAATCAGATCTTATTCTTCACTTTGGTCCTTCCACCACTTGGATTTTTCTTGTCCTTTGTCTTTTTCTATGTTTTTAGGGTTAGGTCTCTAAATCATCTGAAGCTTGTTGCATCCTTGTCTTAAGGATTCCAAGATGATTTGAGACTATAAGTATGTAATTGTAACCTTTTGAAAAGAGAGTTGAAAGTTTTAATAGAATTACAAGGCAGACTAAAATTATGTTTGAACCTTTGTACTATTTTGTCTATCTATATCTATTTAAAGCTTTATGCCATCAATAATATTTTGCAATCTCTTTTCTACATTTGAATTGTCTCTTTATAAATCTGTTATAGTTCTTGTGTGTTTATCTGTAAGACATTGAAGTAGACTGATCACATGGTGATTGTGTAGTTACTTTTAAGTTCCTTCAAGGAATGATTAAATTGTTTCAAGTAACCCCAGGTAAAATAACATTAGTTTGAGGATTTGATGATAAATTTCTAGGAAGAGGATAGTATATAAGGTATTCTAACTTAGTTGCAAGTATTTTATTGATCACCTTACTATGGATTTATACAAGATATTGACTCATATCCCAGGGATTAGGCACTAGTTTTATGTTTGCTAAGTAATTTATTTACAATATAATATTTTCAAATTACTTAATCATATACACTACAAAATAGATAATTCCATTCAAATGATTGTATTCTTAGGGTACAGTTTAGTTTTTTGATTCCTTAAAGAGAGGATCATTAGGTTTCCCCTCCTAAAATTAAAAGGAATAAGGATGAAAGTCCTTATCTCAGTGGTTCATGTTATCAAGACCATAGCCTATCTTATAGTAATCTATTTTAAATTTAACATTGAAATCTCCAAGGTATTTTATAAGTTGTTACAGTGAGGTCAGAAGTAACAAACCAGTGAATGAACTAGTCCACTAAATATATTGACTAAAGAATCAATAATATGTTATACGTAATATCTGCCTGAGTCTGTGGAGCTCAAAATAGAAGGAGGTGATAATAGGTATCCCCAGTATTATCAAATACCTCATCAATTATCCTTTCTCTTGCATAAAAAGGAGTTTTCATTCAAGTATATAAGTATACTATCATTTTAGGGTTGTACTACAAGAAAAGAGCTAACAAATTGGCAACTCTGCTAGGGAGTAGAGATTGTAAAGTCTTGGTAAAAGTATTCAGAATCCCTGAGGATTTCAAAGACAATATATTTACAGTTGTAGTTTCCAAGGTCATTTTGATAAGTATTAATTCATCCCAAACAACTGTTGGGTGGTGACTCTAAAATTAAATTTCTTTGATCAGTAACAAGTTAAGTGAACATCTTTCAAAAAGAATACTAGGTCAAAAATGAAGGGGAATCCTAAAGTGTCATTATATGGTGGAATCACATCAACTTCAAGGATGGAGATGTCTTGGAGGAAGAAAAAAAATCAAGTCAATATAGATGAAACTCCTCCAAGAAGTAAAGAAAGTAATACTAGGAGAGAGGAAGGTAGAAATCAATCTAATCATGAAGGCAATACTTCTGAATATGAAGAAGCTCCAGAGAGAGGATTCAAAACACTTGCAACTACCTCCACTTCAAGTAAAAGAGAAGGAATAAATACAATTAGTTAATATTCTGAGGATATTCATTCTTTTGAGATAGCTAAGGAAGAAAGACTCATCATGAAACATCTTGCCCTTATTCAGCAGATGAATCTAGAGAAAAAGAACTTAGAAATAAAAAAACATGAGCATAAGGATGTTGATAGAATTAAAAGAATATCCTTAAGGCATAAAACTACAAGGAATACTAAGAGGTCTCAAAAATACCATGAAATACCTACTACTCATAGAGCTTCTAGTTCACAAAATGTTAAGGACAAAGGTAAACAAAAGCTCACTGAAAGCAAAATTTAAGAGCCTAAAGTTCAGAAGCCTTAACAGAGAAAATGTCCAAATTGGATATTGATCTTGAAACAATAAGAATAGAAAAGGAAACCATGGTAAAGATGCTAGAAAAAGCACAGATGGAAGCTGTAACAATAGAAATGAAAAAGAAAATACATTTTTTGCAGTCTTCCAAATATTCTTATGTTGGAACTGAGAACACAACATCTTCCAAAAAAAAGCTACTACTTTCAAAGAGATTGATAGCTTCCAAAGGAAACCATTGAATCCTGAAAGGTATAAGAAATTAAATTTTATTGGCATTCCTAGATACCCAAATGCATTTCCGAAAGATGTGGGTGATGTCATCACTTGTGAAGTACATTCCCAAAATTTGCAGGTAATAATTTCATCTCTTGTGAAGAACATTTAAGAAAATTTATTTATTTTGTTGATGATTTAAATATCACTCATGAAGATGAGTTAATGAAGCTTTTTTTTAAGTCTCTAGTAGAGGATGCTAGAGAATGGTTTAGAAGTCTTTCTAATGGCATTGTTGCTTCCATGGATGAGTTAATTGAGTTATTTAAAGACTAATATGGTGATAAGACAAATAAAGGGTTCTTGCTGAAAGAGTTCAATAACATAAAAAAGAACTATAATGAAGAGGTCACTGAGTTCAATACTAGTTTCCAAAGAGCTATGCATAAAATATTTTAGAAAATAAGGTTGGATGAAGAGGTATGTCTAGCAACTTATTTAAATGCTTTTGATTCTAAAATGGGTTATGCTCTTAGGGATAAAAACCCTAGAACCCTTATTGATGCTTAGAAGATAGCAGTAAATATTGAAATGAACATAAGGGTGTCTAGTAAACTGAATAGGAGAGATGATTCACAATTTAGTAGGACTAACCTAAAGGAACTAGAATATAAAGAGTATAGGGCTCCTCAAAATAATAAGCCTTCCTATAATAACACTTATAATCCTCATAATAGAATGCAAAATCATCCTTATGGAATTCATTTTAAGGATGGCAAGCCTATTGCTCCACCTAGAAAAAAAAAAATTAGAATAGAACTCTAGATCCTTTGCATAAAAATGTTGTCCATTTGTGCAATGATAATTTCTGGTGTGAGGCTTGTGAAGCCCCACAGAATCCTGATTTTTGCATTGTTTCCTTAGATTTGAAAGAAAATGAAGAAAAAGGGAATGATGAAAGTGAACAATGTGATTATAATAGACAAATGCCTATTCATGTCATGATGTAGTCTCAGATAATGAAATTGAAAATCATGATTCATATGGTTCACAAGGAAATGTAGAAATTCATCATCAACAAATTTTGTTAGACAATGAAATAGAAGCAACAGATGACCATATAAGATGTTATGCACAAAAAATCAAGACCTTCCATTGGTCAAAAAATCTTGAGTTGAAGAAAAAGAAAGAATTACTACAGATCTAGTGAACAAAGCTAGAAGCAATTATCACTTAAGGAATAGAGTAGTTGGTGGTACTGTAAGTCAACCATCTGGTGTATTTATAAAAGAAAATAAAATAGACACCAAATATGTACAAAAGAAAGATGGACCTGGGGATAACAAAAACAAACCTAAGGTCAAGATTGTAACTAAACCCATAGAGCCTATTGTTGTACAAGAGGGAAAAGAAAAAGTACAAGAAATAAGTACTTCTTATCTTAGGATAGAAAATAAAAAATCTAAGAAAGAAGAACCAACTCTAAACATACAAATTGAGGAAAATAATATTATTGTTGAATAACCAAAGTCCTCAGATGTAAAATATACTCCAGTAGACATGGGCCACTATTTGTCTCAAATAACTATAAAAGTTCCATTCTTAGAAATGATGAGGATTGAGGAACATAAAGAAAAGGTTCTATCATTGTTAAATAGTGTGCCTACAATGAAAGTTCAAAGTCCAGAAAATGTTGATAAAAGACGAAATAACAAAGGGAAGGAAGCTAAAGTAATGACTTCTGAGATTCCTGAGATTTTATTAAACACAACTACTTCTCCTGAGGTTGTTGACCCATTCTTTCTAACACTGGTAATTAATAGAAGGATGCTTAAAAATGGTATGATTTATTCAAGAGCATCAAATATTGTCATGCCAGTATAAATTATGAAGTCTATGGGATTACAAGTGGACACTCCTCATGGGAGATGTCAAGCAATGGATTCTATGGAAGTCCCTATTATTGGTACTATTGAATCCATGCCTTGCAAATTAGCAGTGTGTCCTGATGCGGTTTTAACTATGAATGTTCTTGTTGTTGACATACCACCACACTATGGGATGTTAGTATCCAAAAAATGGAGAGCTTCAATGGGAGGTAGCATGCAAAGTGATTTATCATATGCTACTTTTAACATTGCGGGAAATAATGTTAAAGTGTCAAGAGAAGGTAGGACTCCTCACATGATTGAATGGTATGAAGACACTAACATTAACTACTATATTGATGTGGATATGGAGAACTTTAGAGTACAGAGGAGTGATCATCATCATCAGTGTGAAATTATTGATCCTTTGGTTAAAGAATTGAGTGTAGAAGGTGATGGTTTATGGAAAATGTATTTTGATGGAGCTTGCTGAAAAAAAGGATCAGGAGCTGGTGTATTACTTTTATCACCATCAGGTAGAACTTTCAAATATTATTTTTTGCTAGCCTTTCAGTGTACAAATAATACAACAGAGTATGAGGCTTTATCTTTAGGGCTAGAAATTGCCATCAAACATGAAATAAAATGTTTAAAAGTTTATGGTGATTCTGAATTAGTATTATCCCAAACAAGACCCAAATATGCAGCAAAAAATGATAGATTAAAGATTTATAAATATGCTATTTGGGATCAAATTGAAATGTTTGATACCTTTGATATAAGTTGGATAGAAAGGTCTAAAAATATAATGGCAGATTTGTTAGAAAATGTTGCTCTGAAAACTGATGATCAGACCTTACATGGGGTATCAAGACTTGAAGTTAAGACAAGACTAGTTGTTCCAGATAATATATACAACTAGAAAGTTTTTCAAGATGACCAAGATATTTTGTGATTCATTCAATGTCTGGACCATTATGAGAATCAATACATAGATTGCACTATGTGTGTGTAAATGGGTACCTATTGAAAAAGACACAAACACTCAATAAGTCATTGCATTAGCTTGAAAGGTTAGATAAAATATTCAAAACCACTAATATTGAACTATTGCCTACTAACTAGGAGTGTAATTAGTAACATATCAGCCCTCAGAATATGCTACAAATCAGTGATGAATACAACCTAGCATGAAAGATTTTAGATTAAAACAAGCTAAAAGATGATAAAGCATGCAATCTAACTCTAAAAGTTTAAATGAAAGCAATGCAAAAGCATGAAATGAAAGATGAAATATGATTCTAATGTTAATTCAACAACATAACAATGTAATTTTGACCTAATGTGAAGGCTTCTTTACTCTCAAAAATGGCTTCTATTTATAGAAGAATAGGAGAGAGAGGAGGGGGACAAGGTTCATTTATGAATTAGAAGACTCATAAATGGAGGTGTAAGCCTCAAAGAGGCAAGGGAGGATGTAAGAGGATGGCTTGAGAAAGAGGACCTTAAGGAAGTCAAGCTTGAGAAAGTGGACTTTCTCAAGTGGGTTGAGTTTCTAAGCATTTGTTAATGGAATGTGACAACATTAGGAGGTGGGTTAGGACTAGAATTAGGATTAGGATTAGATTAGCATGGGTGAATGGGTTGAGAAGGGTTAGAACCTAGGGTAGAAGTGTTTGAGATAGGTTAGATTTGGGCTTAGGGGAATATTAATAAATGAAATAAACTTATTTAATTCATTTAGAAATATAGGAATTAATTATTTAAACAATGAAATTGCTTTTTAATAATTAGGGGACTATAGCCATTTTAATTAAATTAAATAGGCTAGGGGGAATGGGTTATTTTGCAAGTGGGTATTTGATTTAGGGATATATTTAATTCTTTTATAATTAAATATTATAGCCATGTTAGATTCTGATTTGATTTGATTGGTCGAAATTGATTTGAATTGTATGGCTATAATAGTTAATATAAATAAGTGATAAAAATCACCTAGGACATTAAATTGACTTAAAGAATTATGCCAAGCAATAACAGGGTCATTTGTACATAATCAAGGGTATGATCACACTTAGGGAAAATAGGGTGCATAGTTAGAACATACCAAATTTAGGTGGTTACATTTGCCCCTCTTTGAATTGATGTGCGAGCAGTGCATTGATTTAAAGAAAGTTTTTCAATTTTGACTTCAGAAAGATTGAGAATTCTGTCCTTGGTTGTCAAATGAAATTTTGATGAGATCAGTCTCGTACTTGATCAAACCAAACTGATAGAATTCATTTTGAACTTGGTTGTCATCGAAAGATCAATAAAAGATTTTAAAGATATCAATTCCAAACTTGGCTATCATCCAAAGATTGATAATATTGATTCTGAACTTGGTTTTCATCTAAAAGCCAGTATGAAGCTGCCAAGAGCTTAATAAATTTTTTTTTAAAATAAGGAAACATAAGATATCTAGCTCATGAGAACCAAAGCTTTCTATCCAATAGTTCTGACTTAGTCAAGGAACTGTTATGCCCCTAGTTTGTTTGATAATGAAGTCATTTTGATGCTGTTTCAAGCAAAATCCAAGGAAAAGAAATAAATCCCTCAGTTGAAAAGAATAGAACACTTGTAGGAAGATGATAGGGCCAGAAAGAGTAAAGTAGAAGATGATGTGTTTAAAAATAAACACACGATTATCAAGTTAATTTTGTGAAAATATGAGTGATAAGGCTGATAAAATGATGTTTAGACCAAGATGTATGATGAAATGTGTAGCATTTATCAATGTGGTGAATAAATGAAGCAAACCCATAAGTTTCAAAACTGTCGCAAAAGTGAAGTTGTGCTGCTGAAAATGGCATAGATACCTTCGATTTGGTTCCCAATTGACTAAAAAGAGAACATAAATGAATTTGTAGTTGTCCGGGAGGAGTTTTTGGAAACCCTAAATGTCTCAAAAGACCCATATAAGCCTCCAAAAGTACCATTTCACTATTCATTTGCACATTCGTCTATAGAAATTCTAAGAGCTCCACAGTGAAGATGGTAGTCCCCATGAGGAAGCACCGATTCGAGATGAGCTGCCGATATTAGCGAACAGCCAACTACCCACTGCCAGTAAGTACCCGATAAACTAGCTTGTAAATTTTGCATTTTTGAATTTCATGCATTTTTGAGAGTTTTATAGCTAGTTAAAGTTAGGATCATATTTGGGATTCTGAATCGCATCTGGTCAAACCTAACTCGCATCCAATTTTTTCTGGGTCATAACTAGTTTTTCCAATTTTCTATGTTGCATTCAGGGTTTCTCGGTTCGCATCCTATTCCTTAGGTTTAGTCTTGTTTTTCAAGGAAACCCATCAGGGGCTCACATCCTTTATTTCAAGGATCACACCCCATGTTTAGGGTCACATCCTACTTTTCTAGGATCGCATCCCGTATGCACAATCGCATCTTGTATTTCCAAGATCTCATCTGGTAGAAGACTTAGATTTTTTAATTTGTTTTGATCTGTTTGTGTCCTGCGAACCTGAAATGACTTAGCAGAGTAGAATTCTGCCCCTTTTTGTAAATCGCGTTTGATGTTTTACTGTTGTGTTCAAAATCAGTCCCAGTTTGAGGTAGTCACCTTTTGTGGCACTTATCCTGCATGAGTTCTTGCATTGTCTGGCCGACTATTAGATGATGAGTAGACCACCATGATTCGATGTGGATTGCGGTCACTAATAGGTTTACCCGAGATCGGGGTGAACCAAGGGTTGTTGACAGCTCTTACTGAGAGGTGGCATTTTGAGCACAACACCTTCCACCTTCCCACTGGAGAGATTAATATGACTCTAGAGGATGTCTAGAGGATACTCCATGTACCCATGGTTGGACATGAGGTATTTTTTGAGTCTAGAGTCAGCGTGGTGATCAGGACAACTTAGAGATTCTTTGAGGATGATACTATAGATCACAGATACCTGTCATGGGATTACATGGTCGATCACTATGATTGATTAGCTATGTACTTGGCCAGATTGGTAGGCGGCATCCTTATGCCAAACAGAGGTCAGCACGGATTTCTAGTAGGCTGGGTGAGCATGGTGGAGTAGATGATCATCCACCACCGACATTTTTCTTGGGGGAGCTACATACTAGCTCATATATACAGAGAGCTTCATGAGATTGTGTACCACCATACCCGCAGCATGATTGTTTGTATATTGATCCTACAGATTTGGGCCTGGAAGCACATCCCTATGACATGGCCAATTGTTGATAGGCAGAGGGCACCCGAGCAGCCCTATGTGTATATGTATGTAGGCCTCCTACAACAGCCTCATCTGGGAAAGGTTGAGTATTGGTGATGGTTATTCAATGATATGGCGACCATACCTAGACTGCGAGGTATGGACATCTGATGCACGAAAGGTTCCATTTTTGTGCCAGAGTAGGTATTTGATTGGCCATACCAGATACATTATTGAGTGCTTCTTGATTACCAGGGTTTTGAGATAGTATGGGTGGTGACAGGGCCATACAGAGGCTGTGGTTTTTTATGCTTGTATCAGGGATGAGGCATCCGATTAGGGTGCACAACTAACATATGAGACTGCCTCACAAGAGATCTAAGACATGGTGGCTATAGAGTGGGATCCTCATCTAGATGTCGAGGATGCCAGAGTGTTAGATGAGTATGCTATAGAGATTCTTCAGTATCCTTTTCCATGATTTACAGTGCCTAAGGAGATCATTCCTCATATAGAGGAGCCTCTGGATTATGATCCTGATGACGAACTTGTCAGGGGGAGAGGAGGCAGAGACAGAGCACTGAGGAGACATGGGGGCTGCGATGGTGGTAAAGATGGTGGTAGACATCCCCCTCTAGATGACAGGCATGATGCTGATGACAGGGGTGGTGGTGGAGAGGCAATGGATACAAGTGGCGCCATGGGCAGTGGGCAGGGTAGACGACAGAGGTTTAGATTTGTGTCCCCACAAAGAGATACTAGCCCACTACTTACTCCAGAGCAGCATAGACAGTGACGATAGAGAGCTTAGGAGTAGGATCCTGGTAGAGATGGGGATTCTTTATCTCGATGCGAGTAGGAGAGGGAGTAGCTTTGAGCCTAGATCACAACCTTGGAGGCTAGGGTTACTACTGCAAATGCTCTTTTAGTAGATAGGGATAGACAGCTTGAGCGGGTGAGAGCTGAGAGGAACACACAAGGGGAGATTCTTAGAGCTGAGAGAGACGCCCATGCTCGAACAAGAGTCCATCAAGGACAGAGGGTGACATATTATTATGCCTTGTATCATGCAGTAGTTCCTGAGGGACAGAGAGCAACATCCTTTTCTCATGTTTCTCAGCACTTAAAGGGGGCCATGCCACCTCCAGCAGTGCCTTTCATGCCACCTCCTCCTCCTCCTCCTGACCAGGGAGAGGGGGCAGGCCAGAGTTGACTCTTGTTTCATTTTGTTGATATGGAGATTATACATGTATATCTAGATCCTACTGAGATCCCCTTTTTGTATATCACATTCAGTCATACATATATTTGATTCATTTTTGGCATACTAATACTCTTTTATGCTCACTGATACACTTTATGCTTTGATACACTTTATGCTTTGATTTGCACCATGTTTATGATGATATATATATGATGTAGTTTCTTGATTCTGACATGTTTCATGTGGTAAATGGATCCCTTTTTCTTTCCATAGACATGGTAAATGTATCTTTTTTGCACATGTGATGATATCTTGACCTTGTGATGAGTTAGTTTATAGCTGATAACATCATTTTATCATTTGGATGTGATGTGCTATTACTAATATAAATATGTCATAAATGATATCTATGTGAAAATGCAAAATGTATTTTTCTTTTGTTTTTCTAGTTATGCAAAATAGCTGTATGGATGCACTTAGGATGTAGAAGTAAAAATGTAATACATGGATGTTTTATTTTTGTATTTTCTAGTTGCTTCTTTTCAAATGAATGCAAAATGTATGTTATGGATGTACAGGCGATATTTGATATCAGTAATATTGATGATGTAATTAACTTGATGATTTAGAAGAAGACAGAAACCATTTTTGAGCTTAAATTTCCTTATGTTATTATTGTTGTTGACAAATGCATCAGGAAATCTTTAAATGTAGCGATATAAAGGCTCTTAGGACTTGTCACTGATTTAGAAAATATTGCAACACTTTTATCATCATTGGGAACTTTTGGAATGAATACCATCTGATAGTAAAACCATCACTAATACCCACTGATATTATGATAATATGAATACTATGTTTTATTCAAATATCAGAAATAGACTTAGGCATCAAGGCATAGAAGCTAGGATAACAAGATAGTTACCTTCCTTTTAATATACCAGATTCTGAGTAAGGTAAGATATTGGACCTGCAATGACCTTGAAAATTCATATCCTTGGGTACATTAATGATTCATATAACTTAGTGAGAACCTGGGTCAGAAAATAGACAATGAAATTGTGTTAAACTCACCGTAGTTTACACATAACAAAGATTGAGATATATGCAGCTATCTACCCATAGTAGCAGCTCTTACCATAAACATCCAAGTTAGGTGAATTTTATAGGATCACATGAAACAATCACCATATGTAGAAAATCAAGAAAACATTATGCCCCTAATCCTTGTGACTCTTTGTCTTTGTGCAGACGTCATTGAGTAACTAAGAAGACATAACAAATCATCAATGAAGAATCAATCAGATAAAATTTATAATTACTTAGATGCCCCTAGTTGAAAACATCATTAGGACATAAAAGAATCATAATCAAACCATTAGCAAACTGTGTGTTAATTAGTACTTTGTTCATCCATATGTCAAACACAGTAAAGATTCATCAATCAAAAATTTAGAATATAAGCAATATGGTGTTCCATGTCTGTGCCTTTGAGTAGGATAATCCGTTCATGTTTGCGATCCAATATAGCCTTGTAGGAATGATGGTGAATGTCAATGCCATGTCCCATGTTTTGAAAAGACACCTTGGTTTTCAGGAAAGTGACATTGTTTTGCATGTGTCAAGAAACATTGTGTTCATGAGGCAAATCATCCTAGAGAAACCTACCAACTGTAACTGACTATGCCAACAAAGATACCCCTAGTGTAGAATGACTTATTCCTAAGACATAAAGATAGACAAATCCCAAGAGAGGATAAGATAGTCATGTCAAAATATGAAGTCAATGTATGAGCACAGGCAAAATTATGACAGCGTAGTATTAGTAGTGCATTGATAGAGGGAGTGCAGAACATAAGTGATGCATGATTGCCAGGTTTTCACCACTTGGCAAGATTCTTTTTCTTTATTTTTTCTACCAAGATGCCTATTTTACCAGGTGCTCATCAAGGCACTTTTCTTTTTTTCAAATTTTTTCGCTAATTTTTCTTTTTTCAATTTTTTTGTAGTATCAAGGTGCCTATTTACTAGGTTTTCACCAAGGATACCCTTTTTGAAGGACCTTTTCCACTGTTTTTGGTTTCTTCAGGATCAATTTTCTGAATGTTTTTGATATTTTGTAAGAAATTTTTGCTGTACAAGCTCTGCTAGCCAAACATTAAAAGTAGAACCACTTCAAATGTAGAGTGTTGATAGGATCTGGAAGAACATCTCCTTCAGGTGTAGCTAATTGATAAGCTCCACTCCCGAAAGTACCAGTGATAACATAAGGTCCCAGCCAGGTAGGTTTGAGCTTTCCTTTATGCTCTTTGTTAGGCTGGTTCTTAGGATTTTCTTTTGGGAAAAGGTCTCCCACCTCAAACTTGCGTGGTTTGACCTTCTTGTTGTAACCTTTGGACATCCTTGCTTGATACACTTTGAGGTGGTCAAACATTTATTGTCTGCGCTCATCTAGTAGGTCTGGAGAATTTATCCGATCAATGCGGTACTGCTCATTAGTAACCATTCCTTGTAAAGATATCTGCAAAGATGGGATTTCAACCTCAATAGGTAGTACTACCTCAGTGCCATAGACTAGAGAAAATGGCATGGCTCTAGTTGGTGTTTGGATGCTTGTTTTGTAGGCCCATAGTGTCGTATTCAGTTGTAAATGCCAATCTCTACCAGACTTGCTCACAGTTCTATGTAGGATTTTGAGAATATTTTTGTTTGATGCCTCGACCTGTCCATTACCTTGAGGATAATAGACCAAGGAGCAATGTTGAGTGATATGAAACTATTCATAGAGGTCATCAATGTCTTGATTTTTAAATTGGCCCCCATTGTCTGTCACAATTGAAGAGGATATCCCATATCTAAAAATAATATAGTTTAGAATGAACATAGCCACCTGTTTTCCAGTGGCTTTGATTAGTGGCATGGCTTTGACCCACTTCATGAAATACTCAGTGGTTGTAATGATGAACTTGTGTCCATTTGAAGAGTTGGGATATATTTGTCCAACCAAGTCAAAGGCCCATTGCTAGAATGGCCAATGTGTTATAAAAGGTATGAGTTCTCTGGTAGGAGCATGAATAAGGTTTCCATGTGTTTGGCATTTAAGACATGCTTTTGAGAATTGAATAGCATCTTTCTCCATGGTAGGCCACTAATAGCCTACTTTGAGCAGTTTCTTAGCTAATGAAAAGTCATTCGAGTGTGATCCACACACACCTTCGTGGATGTATTTTAAGGCTAGATTAGACTCTTTGAGTTCTAAACACCAAAGAAGTGTTCCGTCGAGACTGTGTTGATATAGGTTGTTAGTTATGAGGATGTAACGTGATGTTGTCCTAATTAGGGATCTTTTTTAATTTCTAGATAGATTGGTGGGAATGGTTTGGTCAGAAAGATAAGCAATGATATTGGCATATTGAGATTGATTTGGGATATTTAAGGCATAGATTACCTGGTATTCTAGATTGGAAAAGGTGGGATAGGATATTTCTTCCACCAAAAGTCATAGCGGAATTGATGCTCCTCCAGTTGTAACATGGATGCTAAGGTAGCCATAGCATCTGCAGCTTTGTTCTCTGATCTTGGTATCTATTGGAAGGTGACGAAGACAACGTATTTCTTCAGATCATCAACTAGTTTTGTGTAGGGCATCAATTTTTCATCTCTTGTTTTATATTCCCCATTTATTTGATTAATAATTAGTTGGGAGTCACCATATATGTGTAACTCAATGATCTTCCATCCCATGGTGAGCTTGAGGCCATTGACCAATGCTTCATATTTTGAGATATTGTTGGTGCATGGAAACATTAATTTGTAAGACTTGGGAATTTTATATCCTTGTGGAGTTATGAAGAGAACCCCTGCTCTAGATCCTTATTGAGTAAATGAACTATCAAAGTACATCTTCCATGGATGTTCAGTGAGATGCATGATTGTTTCATCAGGAAATTCAATTAGTAATGGTTCATCATCTAGGAGTGGTGAATCAGCCAATTGATCCGCAAGTACCTATCCTTTGATAGCTCTCTGTTTGACATATTCAATGTCAAACTCACTTAGAATGAGGACCCATTTTGCCAAACAGCCTGTTAATGTTGTTCTTCTCAAAAGATACTTTAGAGGATCGATCTTAGCAATGAGCTTGACTGTATGAGAGAGCATGTAGTGTCTCAATTTTTGTGATGCAAAGATGACTGCTAAGCATGCTTTCTCAATAATGTTATATTTGAGCTCATAAGTGACTAGAGTTCTACCAATGTAGTAGATAGCTCGCTCTTTCTTTGTTTCATCCTCTTGTGCTAGCAATACTCCTAGGGATGTAGCTATAGCTGATATGTATAGGAGTAAGGGATTTCCATGAATATAAGCCACAAGAATAGGTGGAGCAGCCAGGTACCCCTTCAATTCTCTGAAATTGGCTTCACAATGTTCATCCCAATTGAATGTAACCCCTTTATGTAGTAGCTTAGTAAAGGGTTGTGCTTTATCTGCAAGTTGGGACATAAATCTCCTGATAGACTAGAGTCTCCCTTGTAGTTTCCTCATTTGACTGATATTACATGGAGGAGTCATCTCTAGAATAGCTTTTACCTTTGCTGGATCTACCTCGATTCCCTTTGTTGAAATGATGAATCCCAAGAGCTTGCCTGATTGGACCCCAAAGGCACATTTCTTTGGATTGAGTCTAAGTTGGAACTGTTCCATTCGATCCAATATCTTTCTTAAATCAGCAATATGAGTACCTCTTTCTTTGGATTTAGCCAGTGTGTCATCGACATAGTCCTCCATGTTTTTGTGCATCATGGCATGGAATATTGTTGTCATAGCTCTTTGATATGTTCCTCTGGCATTCTTTAGCCCAAATGGCATGACGTTCCAGCAAAATGTGCCCCACGCACATGTGAATGCAATTTTCTCTTGATCCTCAGGGGCGATCTTGATTTGATGATAACCCGAGAATCCATCCATTAATGAATACATCTCATAGCCAGTTGTAAGGTCTATGATCATGTCAATATTTGGTATAGGGAAATCATCTTTTGGACATGCTTTGTTGAGGTCTTTGAAGTCTGTGCAGATCCTAATAGATTTATCAGATTTCAAAATAGGGACCACATTGTAGATCGATGCTGCATAGGCAATGACTCAAATGAATCCAACTTTTAATAACTTTTCTAGCTCTTCTTTCACCAATAATGCAACATGAGGATACATTTTCTTGAGTTTTTGTTTTATGGGCTTGATCTCAGGAGCTATAGATAAGTGATGCATAATGAGATTGGGATCTAGCCCTGGCATATCAGTGTAGGACCAGGCAAATTTGATCTTTTTATCCTTCAGGAATTTTGTGAATTGTACCTTCTCTTCTTCTGATAGAGATTGTGCTAGATGAAAAATTTGAGGATCTTCAACAGTGCCCAAGTTCACTGGCTATGTTGGTTCAATCAATACCGAAGATCTTTCCTGAAAGTGTTTAGAAAGGATATCAAGAATCTCATCCTTTGGCACCTCTAAGAGGTTTTCACCATTGAGTATGTCATTTTTCTTTACTATTTTGGGATCTAATACTAACCTAGAGTGGTTTTCACCATCAGTCTGCTTTTTCTTTTTATTTTTCAATTTGTGACTAAGAAACTTGATATCCTCCTATGACATGTTCTCGCTCCTTGCATTGGTGGAAGAAGGGTGAGGTTCACAAGCATTAAGGTAACAAGCTAGGGAGTGGTCATTGGGAAAGTCAAGGATAGGAGTGGGATCTATTTCAGTCCAATTAATGAGGTTTTGAAGTACCAATGTTAGGGAGTCAGATTCTAGGAAGGACAACATTGTGTTAGCATCACAACTATTAACCGACATGACACAATCTGCTAAGTTAATATCTTCGATGTTTAGATCAATAAGAGTAAGATTTTTTTTAAAAGGGGCATTTTCAGTTATATATGGATCAAACTCTAGTGACTCATCAGTAGATATCTCATCATCATCCCTTTGTAAAAGGAGGCTTGTTGCTTGTAGCCTATGAAATTCTTCTAGAGTTATATATTCACCAGTGTCTCCATCAATGATTGGAGGAAGGAACTCTTCTTCTACTTCAGGAGGATCAGTGTCATTGAAAGTAGTGTTTGGTCATCTACTAGGAGCTAAGGAAGCTAAAAATATGTGAATTGTTTCTATCCCAATTTCCTCAGAGGCAATAGATAGCTGATCCTACTCATAGTCATGAGATTCTATGACATCATCATCAGATGAATCCAAATATTCAGCAATGTTTATTTGATGGACTCGATTAGCTGCTTGTAGATCAAAGTGAGGTAGATCTAGAACATGTGAATTGTGATCAATTGCCCCCAGTGAGGATGTAAATTTTGTGGCTAGGGTTCCTCTTGAGTGATTGTAGCTATGGTGTCTCCTACCTCTTTAATAGGCAGTTGTTCTAAAAAAGGAGTGTGAAGATCCTTTGGTATCTCAAAACTAGGTACATAGCATTCTCCTTGATATTTAGGATTCTTTGTACCAATATGTAGAAATTTCTCATAAGGCCATGGTTCTTATACTATTTCATCTATTTTATCACTCTCTTCTTTAGAAGGTGGACTCTTCTTTGAAGTAGGTTTGTTGGATTGAGTATTAAAGCCCAGTCTTATTTTATCTCTGTTGAGACAGAACTCCATGGGTATGGGTTCAATGATCCCTCATCTTGTGTCATTTAGAGGTCCTTTTCCTTTGTATCCCATTTGTTTGAGGAAATCATATCCCTTTCCATACTGTTCTAGGGATATTTTTACATGTTTGACCTCAGAGTCCACTGGTTCTCCTTTGTAAAGCCAGTTCAAGACTTCCTACTCTTCTGTGTTATCTAAAGAAGATGTGGATGCCTTTATCATGCTAGTTGCCTTGTGTACTTCTGGCTCTTGGACTGCGGGAGGTGTGAATGTTGATGACATTTTTCCATAAGATCTTGGTGATACTTGAAGCTTTATCATTGAGGGAGTCAGGTCCAACTTGTACTCTCCCATACTTGTTTCTTGAAGTTTCAATGTTTTGCTAAATCCTTTCATAACCATGTCCTTGGTAGTCTCAGGAGCAACTGTGTCCATAACCTCCTTGTTGTGTGGGATCATGCTACCTACTTTGATATTGTTGCAAGTGTAGTTGGCACCCATAGGAATTATCACTTCAATCCCATTATGTGGGAACTTGATGCATTGGTGATAAGTGGATGGTACAACTTGCATCTCGTGAATCCATGGTCTCCCTTGTATAATTTTGTAGGCTAGTGGTAGATCCAAAACTTGACATATAACATTCCTTTCAATTAGCCCAACTCTGATGGGTAGACAAATAATACCTCTAGAGGATCTTTTTTCCTCATCATATGCTTTGATGGTTATCTTATTTCTAGAGTCAATTGTTTGCTCTGAGAGGCCTATCCTCCTAACAAGATCTAGTGTATAGATATTCAATCCTACGCCTCCATCTATCAATACGCGTCTAGCAAGAGATTTATGAATAAGAAATTTGATATGGAGGGGTTGATTGTGTGGATGGGTCAATGACTTGTCATCCTCCTTAGAAAAAGAGAGGTAGTGTGGCATTGAGATGTGATTGAAAATCACTTGGAATTTGTCTATATCTATATTCTTTGGAACATTAGCAGTGTGTAGGGCTTGTTCTAGGATTTCCCTATGCACAATGGATATCTTAAGCAACTCAAAGATGGAAATTTTGGCAGCGGTTCTTTGAAATTGGTCTACCAAGTCGTATTTTTCTCTAGGGATAGTGACCACATGTTTTTCTCTTGGTTTGGGAATAGTGACAATAGGAAACTTGGGTCTTGATGTTGATTTTTGAGGTCCTTTGATTGTAACCTATGCTTGGCTCTGGGTTACAACGTTTGTGGAGGATGAGGCTCCTTTGATGGTGATCATATTGGTGGATTCATTTTTAATGCTGAGCATATTGATCACATTGTCACTCTTGGAATAGGTGTAGTTTATCTCATTAACTTTCCCTTTAGATGTTTCCCCTTGATTATAATTAGGGAATGGTTTATTCAATGTTGTGTGATCTTCATTGGTAGTGTGTCTGTCCACCTTGATCTTACCTCCTTCGATGAGGTCTTTGATAACGTGCTTGAGCTTGAGACAATTATTTATCTTGTGTCCCTTGTTTTTTTGGAAGACACAATAGGAGTTATCATCCCACCATCTAGGTTTGACCATTGGTTCCCAAGGTTTAGAATTGGGAGTCGTAAGAACTTTTTTATCCACCAATGTCTTTAAGACGGTCTCAAGAGGTTCCCCCAAAGGTGTGAATGTTCATTGGGATTTTGAATTCCATGTTTGTCCCTTTTCATTATCATTTTTTGTTTTGGGAATGGGAGGTGTTGCTTTAGCCTCCTTGCTTGCTTGCATGCCATTGGTTAGATTAAATGCTTCAGGTTTAGAATTAATGTGAGAGGCATCAACTACTCAGTCATTGACAACATTTTTGTTTTGTTTCCACCATTTAGGCTTGGAGTTGGAGCTACTGCCTTTGCTTTTATTTTGAAGGGTGATCTCCCCCTTTTTGACCATGAATTCCTCAATACGGAGGGAATTTTTAATCATCCTATCGAAGCAAGGAGAGTCTTGCATTTGTAGATCATAGCTCAATTCAGGTATGAGATTATTTACAAATATCTCCATCTTCTCTATTTCGGGAATGACTCTTGAATATCATGCAAAAATCTTCCTCCATCTTTGTAGGAAGTGTGTAAAGGATTCTCCCATTTTCTATTTGGTGTTGCATACATCCATCATGGTGATGTCATGTTGGATGTTGAAGGAGTAATGTTGAATGAACTGTTGCATCAACTCCTTGAATGTTTTGACTTTGGGGTTCAATTTTGAAAACCATTCCATGGCATTTCCTCCTAGACTTCATGGAAATAGTCGCATGAGGTAAGTGGGTTCGTACATGTACTCAATGCTTAGAGCACATAATTCTCTTACATGGTCATGTGGATCAATTTCCCCAATTTATTTATCAGACTTTGGCCTTGCCACATTAGGAGGAAACGGGACCATTGTTATAATTTTATCGAAAGGCAATGGCCAAATGGCGTCGAAAGAGTACTTTGTTTTTAGTTTGTCCTTCTCTTGTTTGAGGTTCGTGAGCTCTGCTTGCATCTGATTGAGCTATTTGGTAAGGATAGATATGGGGTTTGGTACTTTCTTTTCTTTTAGATCATCCACATTGTAATCTTTGGGTAATTTGACACTCGTGGATGCTAGATGGAGAAAGTACTTTTCTTTATCATCACCATTTATTCATTCCAATAACTTGTGGATCCTTTTGTTTTCTTTAAGCTTCTCATGTTCATCTTCAGAGATTTCTTCCTCACTATCTGAACCAAACAGATTATGTTCAAACTTGGGTCTTTCTTCTTCTTCCGTGCGTACGGATTGTGCTTGTTTTCTATCATCATAACCCTCAAATGCCTTAATCCATTCATAAGTGTGGCTATCCATTTGAGGTGAATCAAGATCAAAAAGGGAACTGCGAGAAGTTTCTCCTTGGAAGTGTGGTGTTTTAGGAGGCACTTTTGATTCTTTAGTTGTGTACTGGTTGCATCTCATGTTAACCATGAAGTTTGTTTCTCAACTTTGTTAACATTTCCCAATAGTACAAGTATGGTTTTCAGATCATTCAAGTGAGCGTGTCTAGGTAGAAGTAACTATTTTGTTTGTTGGTGGATGTAAATTATTCCAGCATCAAAGGGTTAGAATGCCCTTATAGTGAGCTAGGAATCAAGTTGTTGATATAAAATGAATAGACCACATGTATTGAACCGATCGTGAAAGACTGACTATGCATGCAAGGTGGACGTTTTGAAAGTTTTTGAAAATAACAGTAGGGAGACCAGAAGAAACAACAGGGACCAGCTAAAAATAAAAAAGGGTACCTAAAACAACTGAGACCTACTAATAAAAACTACTAGAAATGCCCACTGCCCTGAATGTGAGCTCCCAAATATGAGCCTCTGATGGCAATGGATGCGATCCTAGATCCTAGATGCAACTATATGCTGACTCAATGCGATCCAATGCACCAGATACCATCCTAAATCCTGAATATGATTTGGGAAAAATAGGATGCGATTCTATGATGGTCTGGTAAGTTTTGATCAATTTTAAAAAAAAAAAATTTGAAGTGCGTGAAGGTGTTTGTTTCCAGATTTCATCAAGAGGTGTTTGTAAGATGTGAAAAACACTTGTACTCTAGGGTTTGAAATTTGTTGATTGTTTTTTAGGAGCTTATCTTTTTAGTGGGATTTTGAACACGTCAGACAGTTTTGCATTGTTAAGAGGATGAATCAAACACTCTTTTACCCTATTTTCTAGGTGGAGGATGAAAATCTTTGTTGGTTGACTTAGGTACACACTCAAATGCTAATTAGAATATAGCCATCACCAAGAATGCAATGGCTCTAGTCATGATGATGTATTAGCCGACTCCAAACACAAGTGAGGGCACGATATGATGAGTGTCTTGGGGCAATTACTTTTTGCCTCGCACAAATATTATCACCCTTTCGGGGATGAATCAGGTATTCTTTCAGTTTAATGTGTTGTAGATTATTGGCAAATCTATTTGAAACTGTCCCCCATAGAATTGCACAAGGCAAAATTGAGGCGTATATCCCTATGAGTACCTAAATATATATAGTCTCACAAGCAAGATTCAAGCGGCTCCACTCTATATATACCTCGATATGTTCAAGGAATGATGTCAAAATTCTAAAAACAAAACCAGTTCCATCTTTCGAGGCTTTGGCCTACAAGGAAGCAACTATTTATAGTGAGTTGGAAGGGTTAGCATAAGACCTGTCCTCACTTAGGTCACTTCTAGGAGATTTATTCCTCAGCTGATAGGCCCTCTACTGTTAAAAAGATTGGTAACCAGGATTGGAAAGCTTAGGATTTCTAGATTTCTGATTCTTCAAAAGAAGAAGAGCATACTTTCCTAGTCCATGTCATTTTCTCCTCAAACACTCAAAACAAAGGTTCTTTCCCTCAAGCTATGTTGAGCCTGATTTAATTATTCCTATCTTTAAAGAAAATAGAAAGGGAAAGTTTGTTCTGTTCAATTAACCACAAGATTTAGTGAGTTTGTGTTGTTCAATTTCTGATCCAAAAGTAATTAAATGATGTGTTTGTTCATTGATCCCACATTTTAATGCTTTGTTTTTTTCAATTACTGAATCCAAAAAGAAATATACGATTTTGTTCATCGATTCCACATGATTTAGTGATTTGTGTTTGTTCAATTTTTGATCCAAAATTAATTAAGCAATGTGTTTGTTTGTTTAGTTACCCCCAATTTCATCGCAAATGATAAGACAACGTCCGACTTTCCTCAAGAGGAAAAGAGCATAATATCTAGTTGTTTTAGCAAGTGTGAAGAAATGGGTTTTAAGTGTTTGAAAAACAAATAAAATAGAAGTCAAGATGGGGGGGTTTGGCAACCTATAAAAACCATGATAGTAGCCGCTTAACCCATCTCCATGAAAACCACCAAAAATACCTACAAAATACTTGTTAACCTGTAAGAGACAAAAATCACAACTTGTCAAACTTGTTAGGATTAGGCAAATGAAGTAGACAATATTTTCAACCATATACAAGCCTAAATCCTACTAAATACATAGTATCTAAGATGTGAGCCTATTCACCGGATACGAGCCGTTGCTGACTAGATGTGAGCCAGAACTAGAAACGATCTGGGAAATCTTAGATGCAAGCTGGAATTTACGCGGTGCGAGGGCGTATCCGGGATGCGATCCTGCAAGATTAAATGTGATTTTGTGATCGATTCCTGAGTATGCAAATTTCCAAGAAATGTTAGAGAATGAGGCTAAATCAAAATTTGAGCCCCACAGTGGGCGCCAAAAATGTGTGTGTAAATGGGTACCTATTGAAAAAGACACAAACACTCAATAAGTCATTGCATTATCTTGAAAGGTTAGATAAAATATTCAAAACCACTAAAATCAACCTATTGCCTGCTAACTAGGAGGAGTGTAATTAGTAACATATCAGCCCTCAGAATATGCTACAAATCAGTGACGAATACAACCTAGCATGAAGGATTTTAGATTAAAACAAGCTAAAAGATGATAAAGCATGCAATCTAGCTCTAAAAGTTGAAATGAAAACAATGCAAAAGCATGAAATGAAAGATGAAATATGATTCTAATGTTAATTCAACAACATAACAATGTAATTTTGATCTAATGTGAAGGCTTCTTTCATCTCAAAAATGGCTTCTATTTATAGAAGAATAGGAGAGAGAGAGGGGGGACAAGGTTCATTTATGAATTAGAAGACTCATAAATGGAGGTGTAAGAGCCATTAATGCCCAAGGCATTAATAGGGCATGTGATAGACATAGGCTTAAGGCATCTTCATTAATAAGGCATTAATGAAAGCCTTAAAGAGGCAAGGGAGGATGTAAGAGGATGGCTTGAGAAAGGGGACCTTAAGGAAGTCAAGCTTGAGAAAGTGGACTTTCTCACTTGGTTGAGTTGCTAAGCATTCCTTAATGAAATGTGACAACATTAGGAGGTGGGTTAGGACTAGAATTAGGATTAGGATTAGATTAGCATGGGTGAATGGGTTGAGAAGGGTTAGAACCCAAGGTAGAAGTGGTTGATATAGGTTAGGTTGGGGTTTAGGGGAATATTAATATATGAAATAAACTTATTTAATTCATTTAGAAATATAGGAATTAATTATTTAAACAATGAAATTGCTTTTTAATAATTAGGGGACAATAGCCATTTTAATTAAATTAAATAGGCTAGGGGGAATGGGTTATTTTGTGTGGGTATTTGATTTAGGGATTTATTTAATTCCTTTATAATTAAATATTATAGCCATGTTTGATTTTGATTTGATTTGATTTGATTGGTCGAAATTGATTTGAATTGTATGGCTATAATAGTTAATATAAATCAGTGATAAAAATCACTTAGGACATTAAATTGATTTAAGGAATTATGCCAAGCAATAATAGGGTCATTTGGACATAATCAAGGGTATGATCACACTTAGGGAAAATAGGGTCCATAGTTAGAACAGACCAAATTTAGGTGGTTACATGCAATAGCTTACTTGAGAGCAATAATGGTAAAGATTATGTCTTAGGAAATGAGGTTGTCCAATTGAGTTCCAATTAGATTCCTAAGGTTGTTGGTGAACATGAAGCATTTTTCTGTAGTCAAGATGATCACTCAACAAAAATAAGCAATGCTAAGATTGAGGACTTGGAGGAAATTAACTTAGGATCAAAAACCAGTCCTCAGGTTGTTTACATTGGAAAAGGTTTAGATTCCCATATAAGGACAAATTTGATTAAATTATTGAGAAAATGTAAGAATATTTTTGCATGGTCATATGAGGACTTAAAATATTATAGGGAAGACCTTTCACAACATGAGATCCCACTAAAATCAGAGATAAAACCATTTAGGCAAAAAAAGAGGCCTATTAATCCTTTGCTCGCTCCTAAGATGCAGCAAGAATTGATTAAGTTAAAAGATGCTAGGATTATCTAGCCTATCAGACACTCAACATGGGTTTCAAATTTTGTACTAGTAACAAAAAAGAATGGTGACATAAGATTATGTGTGGATTTTAGAAATTTGAATATTGCCTCACTCAAAGATAACTATTATTTACCTAACACGGAGGCAATGTTACATAAAGTGTCTGGTTGTGAGTTGCTATCAATGATGGATGGTTTTTAAGGCTACAACCAAGTTTTAGTGAAGGAATCAGAGTAGTACAAGACTACATTTACCACTCCTTAGGGAACTTATGTCTGTATCAGAATGTCATTTGGACTAATAAATGTAGGAGCAACTTTTCAAAGGGCCATGGATGTTGCTTTTAAAGAATTTATTGACTTGTTCATGTTCATTTATCAAGATGTTCTTACTGCATACTCTAAAAGGGATAAAGATCATTGTGAATACCTAGGTAAAATTTTCAATAAAACTTTAGAATATGGTGTTTCATTAAATTCTAAGAAATGTTACTTTGTAGTATAAGAGGGAAAGTTTCTAGGACACATATTGTCTAAAGATGGAGTAAGAATAGACCCTGAAAGAATAGAAGCAATCCAGAAGCTCATTGCTCCAAAAAACTTAACAGGAGTTTAATCTTTCTTAGGAAAGATTAATTTTGTCAGAAGATTTATAGAAAACTTTCCAGAAATTGTGAAACCTATCGTAAAGTTGCTGAAAAGGATGCAAAATTTAATTGGAATGAAGAATCTCAAATAGCATTTGAGAGAATAAAGAAGGCAATGCAAGAGGCTCATGTTCTCAAATCACCTAATTATAGTAAGCCCTTTTCTCTATTTTCATTTGCATCTTATCACACAATTGCTACTATTTTACTACAAAAAGATGAACAAGGATTTGAGCATCCAATAGATTTTTATAGTAAATCTCTCTAGGCTGTAGAGCTAAAATATGAGATGATGGAGAAGCAGGCACATGCTTTAGTGAAAGAAGTAAAATCTTTTAGACCATATTTGGTATGTGCTAAGGTGCATGCATATATCCCTCACTCAGCAGTAAAGGATATTGTTACTTAGTCAGATGTGACTGGTAAGAGGCGTAAGTGGATAAATAGAATTTAGGAATTTAATCTTGAAATCCACATTACAAAGCTGATAAGAGGTCAGGGTTTGGACAAACTCATGATAGAGGATAACTTGGATTTAGTACAAGTAAATGATATAGAGATACATGGTCAGACATTTACAATTATAGAAAGACAACCATTTTATGTTGATATTGTATACTTTTTAAAGAATGCCAAGTGTTCTAATAATATGAATGAAAATTAGAAGAGAAGTCTAAGATTACAGGCTCAAAAATACACCTTAGTCAAAGGAGATTTGTATTGGAAAGATATAAATGGTGTATTATTGTTATGTTTAGATTAGAGCGAATCTGAGAAGGTTTTAAATGTAATGCATGCAGAGGAAAGTGGAGGTCACTTTTCTGCCAAGACCACTGCCCACAAGATTTTAAAGGCTGGATACTATTGGCCTTGTTTATTTAAAGATACATATGCATATGTAAGAAAATGTGAACCTTGTCAAAGGTCTCAAATAAGCTCAAATTTTTAGGATCCCTATTGTTAAACCCAGTGAGTGATGAAGCCCCTTATTCTATGTGGGGAATTGATTGTATTGGTGACTTTACAGAAAAATCTAGTGGAGGACACAGTTGGATATTGGTGGCTACTGATTATTTTACAAAGTGAATTGCAGCCATTCCTACAAATAAAGCAACAAGTACGGTAGTCATTGAATTTTTAATGGAGGATATTCTGACTAGATTTAGTGTACCTTCAGAATTAGTGATGGATAATGCCATGTGCTTTAGATCAGATGAGATAAAAGATTTATGTGAGAAATATGGGATCATAATGTCATATTCATCCCCATATCACCCACAGGAAAATGGACAGGCTGAATCTAGTAATAAAAGTATATTGTAGATATTGAAAAAGAATCTTGAAAAGTATAAGAGAGCATGGAATACCAAACTAAGGTTAGCACTCTGGGATGATAGAATAACATTTAAAAAGGCAATGGGAAAATCTCAATTTGAATTAGTATATGGTTTACAGTCAAAAATGCCTATAAACAATTTGGTGCCAGTATATCAGTTCATGCAAGAAGAGTAGTTAGATGTTTCTGACAGCATGCAGAATATAATAATTCAATTGAAAGAGTTGGATGAAACAAGAGTAGATAGCCAGTAGGAAAACATTAAATTACAATAGAAGATGAAATATCTGTTTGACAAAAGGGCTACTGACATAAAATTCTAACCAAATGACCTAGTTCTTCAGTGGAATGTGAGAGCAGAAGATAAAGGAAAGAATAAAAAATTTGAATCCTTATGGCTTGGGCCATTTGTTAATTAACAAAGCTTTGGAAAGGATTCCTATTTTCTGAAGAAAAAGAATGGAGAAGATTTTGAATTTCCAGTGCATGGGCAATTTATGAAGCCCTTCTTCTATTGAAAAACAAAGTTTTATGCACAAATAAGTATGTATTATATTGTATATATTTTATTTTAGTTCTGTCTTTCCCTTAAGCAGTAGTTTATTTTGCATCAAATAAGATGTCTACAACCAGAGATTCTAAGATTCTTGTCATAAACTTGTCTTTAGCCATCCTCAGAGAGAGCCACTACTGGTTGTATTTCCTATTTTTCAGTCCGCCCTGAAATTTTTTGAAATGTCTATCATTCTTATACCCAGAAGGTTAAAATTCATTTTAGAAATTGTTTACATACCTCTAAAAATAATGCTTTGTCCCTAAACCTAGTTGAAAATATCAAAAACCTAAGCCCTTGAGTAATTTTTGTTCAAAATTGCAAAAAAGCCCTAAAATTCTCAAAGCATGTTCTATTTCCGTGTTACTTTTTATGAATTAAGTCCAAGTTTATGTGTATGTGCTAATTTCTTAGTCTCCAAGTCTCATAAAAAAGATGAGTATTCCTTATGATCTAGAGACTTGGAAAAAATCTTTGGTCGAGTAGTCTCCTAATGAAATAGAATATGCTAAAAAGGTTATGAGACTTGGTGCAGAACATAGATTTTAAGATAAGATCTGACGGTATTTACATTGTCTCTTGATAAAATCAAGGTTAGTTATTTTATTTTGTAACTTTGAGATTTCTCAGTTGCGTTATCTCCTGATGAAACCCATGGTTATGAGTTAATTTCATGAGTTAAAGTTTCAGTGTTGTCGCTAGGTCTCATGATCAAATGTGAGTTAAATGAAAGAACTGGAGATTACACGATAATCGTTGATCAAAGATTTAATCTAACGGTAGTTGGGAAGTCTCCTGATTGTAACTGTGCTTTAGAAATTATCATGCAACATGGAGATTCAATGGTCGCTAAGTCTCTGGATAAACCAAGGATCAAATGTCAAATTAAATTTAAGTATTATCACACAGTCGCGTGAAGAAAGATGATTTAAGTTAAAGATTAAGAGATTTAGTGTGGAATGTTGATTTCATATGTAATCTAATGGTAGTCACATGGTCTCTTGATAAGATAGAAAAGTAAAAAAGGATTAGGAAATCAGGAGACAAGAGCAAAATGTGAGACACACATCCATTTGTCGCTAAGTCTCTTAAAAGATTAGGGTTTGTAATAAGGATTATGAGACTTAGCAACAACTATCACATGTTGAGGAAAGAGAGATCAATGGTGGTCACATTTTCCCTAGATGCAAATTGTAAAGAAGATATAATCAAGTGATTAGGAGACTAAAGTGTTTAGTCGCCAAGTCTCTAGATGCGACCCAAGGTAAAGAACAGTTAAGAAAATGGTTTGTCGTGATGTCTCCATAAGATGAAGGGTTAAGTTGAAATATTAAGTGACATCATGACAATCATTGATCTGAGGTTTAATATAAAGGCAGTCACTAAGTCTCTTAAGGGAACCAAAGTTATCAAAAACATCAAGCGACAACGAGATCACTCAGTCGCTGGGTCGCTAGAAGTTAACTAGAGTTTAATAAAGACTATTCTGAGGTGCCATCATGGACAATTTCTGACCAATCAGAGTACAAAGGTTTTGACAGATGGGAAGGTAGCCATAGTATGATTTAATGCAGCCAATCATATTTTATCTCGATCTCATTTTGAATTTTATAAGGTTTTATATACAAAAACACTCATCAATAATTGATTACCTCATAGTTTGAATGCCACAGCTAGAACCAGAAATTGACATCACAGTGCGTCGAACTAATGGTGAAGTGATTGAATTACCATTTTGAAGAGACATCTACATTGAATTCTCATTTATAAGTAATCTTGTCTGTTGTTGTTTCATTTTTACCAGCTTTTGATTTCTCAGAGCAAAGAGTTCATAAAGATTTTAGTATTTTCTGAGAAAAATATTAATTCTCTAGCAACAAGTGATTCAGAAAGGTGATTTCCTAATTCGGTGTTCAATAGAGATTGTGATTGACAATATTTTCAGAGTTCAGAGTTACAGATTTCAAGAGAATTGATAGTTAATAGTGAGGGTTTTGAGCATTTGTTTCAATATCCATGCATAGCCCCCATGCTAGGAGAAACCCCATATTTCTATAAAGATCTTAATTTCTACATCAAATACATATCATATGCACTATATAGAGTTCTTGGAAATGATGATGGAGTAGAGAGAATCACCTCATATATTTTGATGATGGTGTTGGATATGCAGAGCCTCCATACTACCTCAAATTATGACTATATCCAGTATATCATAGACCAGATGGATCAAGGGTTTGTAGACATATAGAGTAAGAAGGATCATCCAAAATCTATGCATTATTCAATCCTTGTGTATTTGATCCTTTACTACAATTTCCCAGTTATGAATTGTCAATTTCTAGAGCCACAAAGGTTCTACCATAACCAGCCTAACCCTATTCAGTTTTGGCTCAAAGTATGGAATTATACATCTAGAGAGAAAGAGTTTTGTGATTTTGAAAATTAGACAATCTATCCACTTCTTAAGTGCCTATGTGTTGATAAACCTAGGTTTCTTATTAAGGTAATTTAATTATCGAGGCCATGCCAATATCTTGATAAATGGACAGGAGACCATAATTGGGGGGATTTCTATTATGAGAAGAATTTCACAATAACGAGGGTCTATGGTTTCTCCCACCCTCCACACATCTTACCATTCCATGTACCACCAAGGATAGCTGCAATGGAGTTCATCAGGAAGCTAATTTTGACAGAGAAGGAGCACCTAGCATCACACAAGAAGGGTACAATTACCCCTAGGCAATTCAAGATTTATAATTTCACTATTGGAAAAGGAGATTTGGACCTAGTAAATGCCTGGATGAATCATTATAGAATGAATGTGGCCCTGCAGAAATATATTGATATAGAGGGTTTTATCCTGAGTGCTAAGAAATTGCTAACACCAACCATCCCCTACACAAAAGAACATGCAGAGTGTATGGAGGAAGATTTAATAAGAAACATCTTGGAAGATGAGGAGGTGGACAAAAGATAAATTAAGTTCAATGAACTTATGGACCTAGAGAGGCAGGTGAAAAGAAAATGAATGAATTTTGGAGGTTTCTACCCTGATATGCCTTATTTGAAAATGCTAGATGCTATGATTGAATCCCATACTCTCCTATGCAATCAATTGGAGGGGGCATTAGTGGTTCCTGAGAAAGGTCAACCAGAGCACTCTGAGTCAGAATATAATGATGATAGTGATCAAGGCTATCCTTCACCTACCACCTATCTAGATTATCAAGCAGTTGCATTGGAGCATGCAGTTGAGGGGGAGGATATGATTGACCTAACAGAGGTCCCAGAAAAGGAAGTGACAAATGAGCCCACACCAAAGAGACAAAAACTAGAATAGGGGAACCTTCAAGAAAAAAGAAGATAGATAGAGTTGGAGCTCTGATAATTGGAAACAAGCCCTATGATCATTTATTGAGAAAATAGATTATGGCAGGGAAGAAACTACAAAAAGATGCAGAAAAAGAGGAAAAATTACCTCTTAGGTCATGTATAGATGAGAGGTTGACGCATCAAGAGGAATTCATCAAGGATGAAAACTTCATCTAGAAAAAAGAATTAAAATATTTCCTCATATGGAATAAGAAACAACAAATTGGAAAATAGTTGTAGCTGGCAGGTGGTGATCCAGTCACTCAGGAAGCCTAACAAACATTGCAGGATTATGATCTTGAATCTGAGGAAATTACACCAGAACATGCAAGACAACTGGTTAAGGCCAGTGGGATATTATTTGTGGAAGGCTAGGACTTGTCCTTAGCATTTATAATAGACCAAATAAGAAGACAACCTGATGTTAAATTATCATCAGAGACTCAAGTTTGGGATATGGTCAGAGGGTTTGGGTATAACCGTAAATCTCTGGCACTTGCAATGTGGAGCTTAGCTCCTAAAGATCAAAAGCCATCCCTCCTAAATATTCAATAAATGATGGAGGGCAATAAGATCATATGGACACTCCAAAATATAGGGGATTTGAAGATATCCCAAGTATTAACCCACTTTTCTCAGCTCAATGGGGCAAAGACAGGCCAATTATCAGAGATATTGCATAAAATCGCTAGTGATACTAGTGATATTGTTAAGGATAGGGAGCTAGCATTGGTAAAATTCAAAGAACAAGAGAAACTCATAGATGAGTTAACTAGACAGTTACTATAAATAATGGAACTTGCCCCTTTTGAGCCAAAATAAGGGATGGATGTTGAAATCCAAATAGAAGATATAGGGGAGATACCAGCTAGAACAGAGCTAGGAGTCAAAGAGCATAATAATTTTGTTTTGGAGGCATTATCTTCAATTTTGCAACATATAATTGACACCATCAAAGATAAGATTGATGTGGTGTATGGGGCCTATGGTAGGTTGCCAAGTATAGAAGAAGAGGCGGCTAATTTTTTGACAATTTTGAATCCTTACTATTCAACTTGGTCTAGAAGAACATCACTTTTTGAGAGGTTAGCATCTGTACAACCATTATGGTCAGATCTGCCAAAAATAGTAACCATGGTTGGTACAGAGATGGATCAGATTGGGGATACCTTGTCTTTCTTCAAAGGAAAATAAAATCAAAATTGAGGCAAAGTTGAAGATGTTTGGGTGAGTTATAATAGCTTTGTACCCCCTATTAGAACCAAGGATGATTAGAACAAGTGATTAGGGCTATGGAGACTAGAGTTTGATAATGTGCTTCTTAATAGGGACATTTATGTGTCTAATCAAGGAGAATTAGATATGGAGAGCTTCAACAAAGTTCTGGATGAGGAAATAAAGGCAGGAACAATTTGCAGTAAGTTAATCATAGATGTTAAAAGCATAACAGATGCTAGGTGGGAAAGGCAGAAGGCTCAGTTGGAAAGTATTCAGAATTTTGAGTGGCCTAAAGAGGAAGATGTGACTGCATGGGATGTCATGACAAAGTCCAAGAAGAAGAAGCCTATCACAGTTGACTTAGATGTCATGGATGAAGAATGAAGGATACATGGCACCTGATCTATGAGCACAGGAAGGTTTGTAATCTTGAAGAGACTAGTGAAAGTTAGCTTGTATTGGCGGTCACTAAATCTTATTACACCTATCAACTACTATCCTAAATACATGTAGACAAAGATGTCGACATCCACAAAAGGACAAAGTGAAAATCAGATCTTATTCTTCAGTTTTGTCCTTCCACTGCTTGGAGTTTTCTTGTATTTTGTCTTTTTCTATGTTTTTAGGGTTAGGTCTCCAAATTATCTGAAGCTTGTTTCATCCTTGTCTTAAGGATTCAAAGAATATTTGAGACTATAAGTATGTAATTGTAACCTTTTAAAAAGAGGGTTGGCAGTTTTAATTGAATTACAAGGAAGACTAAAATTGTGTCTCAACCTTTGTACTATTTTGTCTATCTATATGTATTTGAATATTTAAGACATCAATAATATTTGCAATCTCTTTTTTTTGCATCTAAATTGTCTCTTTACATTTTTGTCATAGTTCTTGTGTGTTTATCTATGAGGCATTTAAGCACACTGATCATAAGGTGATTGTGCAATTACTTGTAAGTTCCTTCAAGAAAGGATTAAATTGTTTCAAGTAACCCGAGGGAACATAGTATTAGTTTGAGTATTTGACTATAAAGTTGTAGGAAGAGGATAGTATATAAGGTATTCTATCTTAGTTGCAAGTATTTTATTGGTCACCTTACTATGGAATTATACAAGATATTGACTCATAGCCTAGGGATTAGGCACTAGTTTTATGTTCACTAAGTAATTGATTTACAATCCAGTATTTTCAAATTACTTAATCAGATACACTACAAAATAGATAATTTCATTCAAGTGATTGTATTCTTAGGGTAAAATTCAGTTTGGTGATTCCTTGAAGAGAGGATCATTAGGTTGCACCTCCTAAAATCAAAAGGAAGAAGGATGAAAGTCCTTATCTCATTGGTTCATGTTTTCAAGACCATATCCTGGATTATATTAGTCTTTTTTAAATTAATCATTACGATCTCCAAGGTATTTTATAAGTTGTTACAGTGAGGTCAGAAGTAACAAACCAGTGAATGAATTAGTCCACTAAATATATTGACTGAAGAATCAATAATCTGTTATAGGTAATACCCTCCTGAGTCTGTGGAGCTCAAAAAAGAAGGAGGTGATAATAGGTATCCCGAGTATTATCAAATACCTCATCAATTAGCCTTTATCTTGCATAAAAAGGAGTTTGCATTCAAGTATATAAGTATACTATAATTTTAGGGTTGTACTGCAAGAAAAAGAGCTAACATTGACTATGGAGAAACTTTTTCTCTTGTTGCAACACATGAAGGAGTCAGGACTCTTCTGGCATATGGTGCACACAAAAGATACAAGGTATATCAAATATATGTAAAATCTGCATTCTTGAATGGAATTCTAGAAGAGGAAGTCTATTTTGAGAAACCTCAAGGTTCTGTAGATCCTACCAAAAATAATATGGTTAGTAAATTACACAAAGCATTGTATGGACTAAATCAAGCTCCTAGAGCCTGGTATTAAAGACTACATGATTACTTGATAAGCATTGGATTTCAGAGAACTAATGACAATTGTAACTTGTATATAAAAGAAGGACCTCAGAACAAGATACTATTAGCAGAAATATTTGTTGATGACATATTGTTTACTGGATACGATGACTTATGCAAAGCATTCTATGAAGCTATGAGTAATGAATTTGAAATATCTATGTTTGGTGAAATTAAATTCTTTGTTGGATTACAATTTTATCAAATGAAGGATGGTATCTATATTACCCAGTCTAAATACACCAAAGAGATACTGAAGAAATTTGGGATGGAAGAATCTATACCATTTGGAACACCTATTCCTAATGGACATAAGTTGTCTAAGGATGATGATTCAAAGGAAATAAACCAAACTACCTACAGATCCATGATAGGTAAAATTCAATATGTTGTTCCCACTAGACCTCATATTGCATTAGCAGTTGGTATTGTTGCAAGGTTTTTAGCTAATCCTAGAGAGAATAATTTGATGGCTATCAAAAGGATTCTGAGATATCTTAAGGGTATTGAAGACTATGGATTATGGTATAAGAAAGTCATTAACTATAACTAATTGAATGTTTGAAGATGTTAAGTTTATGATCATGCAAGACATTAAATCAGTTAATATATTGTATTTTCATTGATGTCAACTTGATATAATATGTATGGTAATGGATATATTTCTAGAGACTTCAAAGAACCAATGAATCAAAGGCTATACTATCAGTAATGCATATACGTCAAGTATTCACAAAGTGACTGCATACACTGACAAAGTGCACACCAACGGCCCGATGAAAAAAGCATAGAGTAACCCAACATATAGAATTAAAGTGTTGCTTGACAGATAGAGATCCTGATCAACTGAAGTCACACTAATAGAAAAGTCAGTTATCACTTATGACTAATTGAAGAATTGTCCAAAAAAATAGAGAGTTCAAAAATGACAAAATGCTTAGCTGTCAAGAGCTAAAAATAGACTTAACTGATAATTATCATTGTTTTAATCAAAAAGATAAAGCTGGAGATAAGTAAAGGATTTAAAGTTTCTTTGTCCAGTTGGCAAGAAGACCTCTATGAGCTAAACTTGAGTTTTTCTTTAAATCTAATTGGCGAGAATGGTAGATCACGCCAAGATCAAGAAAGCCAAGAAATGGTGAAATCATATATATATATAAAGAGACAACCTAATTCATTATGAATTGGAGGGAAGAAGATAAGTGAAAAGAGAATAGATGCTGAAGAGATTCTGAAGGAGAAGCAAGTCTTCATTCAGACCTGATCAACAAGCTAAGGAAAGAGTTAGATTCTGTAGACACCAACAAACAATGAAACAACATCACATAGTAAAAGAGTATGGAGAAAAGGTATTGAATTGGTTATATTGATCAGAGAGGTAATGCACTTATAATAGATCTCAAAATATGCAATTACAATTGTATGTGTGAACATATCACTTTATTGTTTCTGTTTAACCATTGAAGCATCAAGTCTCTTAACTAAGAAAGACTTAAAAGTGTTTTACAATTGAGATACATCCCAAGGAGTATCAAAAAGTTTGATCATAGAAACTAGAATTGGATATGCTTGATACCTATTCACAGACCAAGAGAGTGTTTGATCAAGGATGGTAGTGTTAGATGCCAGATACTAAGTGGAAAACTATCTTTTAAATCCTCTAACAAGGTCACACCTAATAGTGTGTTTGTAACCTTTAACAAGGTTGGCTCTTAACTGAGCTCACTTCAGAAGAGTGAAAATTTGGGGTACCAGTCCCAGTGGTTTTTCCCTTAATAGGGTTTCCACATTAAAAATCCATGTGTTATGTGTTTATGTTTCATTACTTTACTATTTTTCATTTCACATAAGTTATTATGGATTGATCAATATACGCTAGTTATTTACTGTGTTTTGGTAAATAGAAAGACCGCTGATCGGTAAGCATATAGAAGAAGGTTTTACAAACCATTCCAACAAGTAGAAATTTTATATAAGTATTTCAAGGCATTCATCTTGTAGGACTAAATATAACTAGAGGTTTAAAAGTGGTAATAAGTTTTAAGGGTTGATTAAAGGATTAATTTTTGAGGCCATTGATTCACACCCCACTCTCAATTATTACTAATAATTGGTATCATATCTTGTGTGCTTAGAAGGAAGGTTTCAATCCCTAAGCTAAAGATCACAATATGAACAGATGAGATGTGCCCAAGTTGAACAAAGACAAATTTTTTTCATGGAAAAGTAGAATAAGACTTGACTTGTCAGGTATTGGAAATGATGTTACTCAATACTTAGATACTGAATATGTGTTCCCCATTGTAGTACCCATAGTTATACAAATGAGAGAGAAGCATGAGCACAACTCCATGATGATAGATCTTTCTTCCTCACTCTCCAATGCTAAATTTGAATATGTCAAAGCATGCACAACTGCAAAGCAGCTGTGGGACAAAGTGAAGCTTGTACATGGTGGTGATATAAATGTTTTGAGAGCCAAGACATAAATCCTTAGAGGAAAGTTTGATGATCTCAGAGTGAACAAAGGTGAAAACATCACATAGTACAGCACAAGACTCAAATAGGTAGTAAATGCAATCTGAGGAGTTGGAGGTGTACTAGATGAAGATACAGTGGTAAGTAAAATTCTAAGAACCTTACTTCCTACTTATGCTATTAGAGTATCTACCATATAAGAAATGAGAGCAGTGGAAAATATAAATGTTACTCTAGATAGTTGGATTGGAAAACTAATTTTGTTTAAAATTAATAACTTTGATAATAGTTTCTTACCAAACATAGAGTCTACATTCAAATGTTCTTTGAGAATAAGTAAATGAAGTCATAAACACACTATGAGAAAAGATAGTGATAGTGAAAGTGAAGAAGAATATCTTGATGAAATTGAAGCACTTATGGCTAGAAGAATGCAGAGAGGCAAAGGTAAATACAAAGGTAAATTACCACTTGCTTGTTTTAATTGTAAAGAGATTGAAAAATTTGCTGCAAGATGTCCTAACAGAAGAAAAGATGACAGGAGTAATGATAGATCATTTAAAAATAAGTATGGCATAGGTGATTACAGAAGCAACCAACATTCAGAAAGAAGAGATACCTGAGACTACAATGACAAAAGAATGAAGGCCAGTTACCTAGGTAAATGAAAAGATGATATTGACACTGAATCTGATGAAGACATCGAGATTGTGTTTGTGGTAGTAAAAGATGATTCAAATGATGATGAAGAAAGGTATGTAGAAACTCCACTCATATCTAAAGTTAGAAAAAATGATGTCTAGATTATAGATAGTGGCTGCACTCACCACATGACCGGTGACAAACAAAAGTTTGAGAATTTTGAATACTACAATGGTGGTTCAGTAAGAATGGGTAATGATACACCTTGTCCAATTGAAGGAAGATGAACTATAATGTTGAATAACCTTATAAAATGTGAAAATATCTATTGGGTGAAAGGATTGAATTATAAGCTATTGAGTGTTTGTCAGTTGAATAATTTAGGTCAGAGAATAGAATTTGAAAATAAGAATTCAAAGATCTTCAATGAATAAGGAAATCTGATTGGTACCAGTGAGAAGACAAAAGGTAACTTATTATATTTGAATGATATTGACACCACTTGCTTAATGGCTAGAAACAAAGACATATGGTTGTGGCACAAAAGATTGGATCGTGAAATTTGACAACATGATAAAGATAAGAAAAAAAATAAATGTAAGAGGCTTACCAATGATGACCAAGCCGGACAATATCATGTGCAAAAATTGACAAAAAGGTAAGATGACAAAATCTAGTTTCAAAAGCAAAACCCATACATCTGATGCCATTATAGAATTAGTCCATACTGATCTATGTGGATGCATGAGGAAAAATATATTTTATTCTCTTTGTTGATGACTACTCTATAATGATGACAATAATGTTTCTAAAAGATAAATCTGAAGCATTCAAGATGTTTAAATGGTACAAAGAAATGGTAGAAAAACAAAATGGTAAAGAATTGAAATGCTTTAGATCAGATAGAGGAGGGGAATTTATTTAAGATGAATACACTAAATTTTTCAATGAGAATGGTATCAAAAGACAAGTCTCTACACCGAGAACACCACAAAAAAATAGAATTGTTGAAAGAAGGAATAGATCCATAGTTTATTGTGCAAGGACACTCATGATAGAGAAATGCATCACCCAAATCTTCTGGAGGGAAGCTGTTAGTACTGTTGTTTACATATTGAACATAGTAAATTGAAGAAAGACACCTTATGAGCTATGGTATGGTTATACACCCAATGTAAGTTACTTCAAAAAAAATTGTAGTTAATGTTATATCTTAATGATGACATGTAACTGATTGAATTTTTGAATATGTTAAGTTGATGATCATACAAGGCATTAAATCAGTTAAAGTTTTTTATTTTCATTGATGTCAACTTGATATAATCTGTATGGTAAGGGAAATACTACAGAAGTATTCAAAAAACCAATGAATCAAAGGTTATGCTATCAGTAATGCATATAAGTCAAGTATTCACTAAGTGACTATATACACCGACGGTCAGAGTAAAAGAGTAGAGTCACAGTGTTAAATGATGAGCTAATGCACAACATTACCAAAGAGAAAAGTTACAATGTTGACCAATGAGAAAAACATAGAGTAACCTGACGGAAACAATTTTAGTGTTTCCCGACGAAAAAGACAAGGAAGGAGATCTCGACGAAAATTGAAGTCACACTGACGGAATAGTCAGTTATCACCAATGACTAACTAAAGTGTTGACCTATAGAATAGAGAGTTTAGAAATGAAAAAATGGTTAGCTATCAAGAGCTATAAATAGACTTAATAGATACTTATCATTGTTTTCATCATCCAAATAAAGCCAGAGATAAGTAATTGATTTAAAGTTGATTTGTCAAGTTGGCAAGAAAATCTCTTTGAGATAAAACTGGAGTTTGCTTTAAAATCTATTGGTCAGAATTGTGGATCACGCCAAGAATATAAAAAGTTAATAAAAGGAAAATCATGTCTATATAGAGACAAACCCAATTCATTATGAATGGGGTGTGTGGGGAGAAAAAGAGAAGAGGAAAGAAGCAAAAGAAAATCAAAAGGAGAAGAAAGTCTTCATTTAGTCCTGATCAACAAGCTGAAGAAAAAACTAGATTCTATAGACACTGATGAATAGTGAGACAATGTCACAGAGCAGAACAATGTGGAGCAAAGGTATAGAATTGATTATATTGATCAAAAAAATCTACAAATTGAGTTGTATGTATGAATAGATCATTAGTGTTTCATTTTAACCATTGAAGCATCAAGTATCTTAACTAAGCATGACTTAAAATTCTTTTACAATTGAGATACATCCCAAGGAGTATCAAAAAGTTTGATCATAAAAGTAGCATTGAATATGCCTGATACCTATTGATAGGCCAAGTGAGTGTTTGATCAAGGATGGTAGCATTAGATGCCAGATACTAGGTGACAAACTATCTTTTAAGTCCTCTAACAAGGTCACACCTAACAGTGTATTTGTAACCTTTAACAAGGTTGACTCCTAACAAAGCTCACTTCAGAAGAGTGAAAATTTGGGGTACCGGTCCTAGTGTTTTTTTCCTTAATAGGGTTTCCACATTAAAATCCATCTGTTATGTGTTTATATTTCATTACTTTACTATTTTACATTTCACATAAGCAATTTTTGATTGATTGGTAAACTCTGCATATTTACTGTGTTTCGGTAAATAGTTAACTTCTTATCGGTAATCATATAGAAGAGAGATTTACAAAGCAATCTGACAAGTAGAAAATTGATATAAGTATTTCAAGGCATTCATCTTGTAGGAAATAAGATAACTTGAGACTTAATTTATGGTTATAAGTTTTAAGGGTTGATTTAAGGATTAATTTTTTAGGCCACTGATTCACCCCCCCCCCTCTCAATTATGACTAATAATTGGTATCAGAGCTTGTGTTCTTAGAAGGAAGGTTTCAAGACCTAAGCTAAAGATCACAAGATGAAAAAACAAGATGTGCCCAAGTTGAAAAAGGATAATTTTTCTTCATTGCAGAGAAGAATAAGGCTCTACTTATCAGGTATTAGAAATGATGTTACTCAATACCTAGATACTGAATATGTGTTTCCCATAGGAGAACCAATAGTTGAACAATTAATAGAGAAGAATGAGCACAATTGCATGATTATAGAGCTTGCTTCGTCACTCTCCAATGCTGAATTTGAAGATGTCAAAACTTGCAAGAATACAAAGCAGATGTGGGACAAATTGATGCTTGTACATGGCAGTGAAAATAATGTTTTGAGATCCTAGGAAGAAATCCTTAGAGGAAAGTTTGATGATGTCAAAATGAAAGAAGGTTAAAAAATCACAAATTACAACACAAGAATCAAAGAGTTAGTCAATGCTATCTGAGGAGTTGGATTTGTATGAGAAGAAGATATTGCGGTAAGTAAAATCTAAGAACCTTACTACCTAATTATGCTATTAGAGTATCTTCCATTCAAGAAATGAGAGCAGTAGAAAATAGCAATGTTACTCTAGATAGTTTGATTGGATGACTGATTTCATTTGAGATGAATAATTTTGATAATAGTTTCTTAAAAAACATAGAGTCTACATTCAAAACTTCTATGAGAATAAGTAAATAAAGTCATAAAAACACTATGAGAAAAGATGGTGATAATGAAAGTGAAGAAGAAGATCTTGATGAGATCAAAGCACTTATAGCTAGAAGAACGTAGAGAGGCAAAGGTAAATACAAAGGTAAATTACCACTAATTTGTTTTAATTGTAAACAGATTGGACACTTTGCTTCAAGATGTCGTAACAGAAGAAAAGATGACAGAAGTAATGACAAATCACTTGAAAAGAAGTCTGACAGAGGTGATTATAGAAGCTACTGACAATAAGAAAGAAGAGATACCCGAGACTACAAGGACAAAGGAAAGAAGGAAAGTTACCTAGAAAAATGAAAAGATGATGACACTGACACCGAATATGAGGAAGACATCGAGATGCTATTTGTGACAGTAAAAGATGATTTAGATGATGATCAAGAAAGGTATGTTGAAACTGCACTCATATCTAAAGTTAGTAAAAATGAGGTCTGGATGAGAGATAGTGGATGCACTCACCATATGACTGGTGATAAGAAAAAGTTTGAGACTTTTGAATACTATAAGGGTGGTGCAGTAAGAATGGGTAATGACACACCTTGTCTAGTTGAAGGTAGAGGAACCATAATGTTTAATAACCAGATAAAATGTGAAAATACTTATTGGGTAAATGGATTGAATTATAATCTATTGAGTGTTTCTCAGTTGAATAATTCAGGTCACAGAGTACCATTTGAAAATAAGAAGGCAAAGATCTTCAATAAATCAGGAAATCTGATTGGTATCGGTGAGCAAACAAAAGGTAACTTATTCTATATGAATGATACTAACACCACTTGTTGGATTGCTACAAATGAAGACATATAGTTGTGGTAAAAAATATTGTGTCATGTGAACTTTGACAACGTGATAAATATTAGAAAAAATATAAATGTCAGAGGCTTACCGATGATGACCAAGCCTGACAACATCATGTGTAAGAATTGTCAAAAAGGTAAGATGACAAATTCTAGTTTCAAAAGAAAAACACATACATCTGATGCCATTCTAGAAATAGTCCATACTAATTTATGTGGACCTATGAGGACAAAGAGTTATTATGGAGATAGATATTTTATTCTCTTTGTTGATGATTACTCTAGAATGATGATAGTAATGTTTCTAAAAGATAAATCAGAAGCATTTAAGATGTTTAAATGGTATAAGGCAGTGGTTGAGAAACAAAGTGGTAAAGAATTGAAATTCTTAAGGTCAAATAGAGGAGGGGAATTTATTTCAGATGAATTCGCTAACTTTTGTAATGAGCATGGAATCAGAAGACAGGTCTCTGCACTAAGAACACCACAGCAAAATGGAGTTGCTGAAAGAAGGAACATATCCATTGTTGATTGTGCAAGGACACTGATGATAGAGAAAGGCATCACCCAAATCTTCTGGGGAGAAGCTTTTAGTACTGTTGTTTATACATTGAACAGAGTACACTTGAAGAAAGAGACCAAAAAGAGACCTTATCAGCTTTGGTATGGATACACACCCAATGTAAGTTATTTAAAAAAATTTGGCAGTTAATTTTATATCTTAAAAGATGATAGAAATGGAAAAATTGACTCCAAGAGTGATGAAGAAATCTTTCTAGGGTATTCTACAAAGACGAAGGCTTATAAATGTCTAAATAAAGCCTCTAACAAAATTGTTGAAAGTGCAAATGTAAAGATAGATGAAGTTGCAGAGAAGAATGAAAAGGAAAGCACTAAAAAGCTAGAGGACTACATTAGGTTTTCTTACAATGAGGAACCTGACACTCTACCCAACCAACAATGTAGAGCTCCTAAGCAACAGATCATTGCACACGAGCATCAGGCTGCAAATACGGACGGACATAATATTGCTCAAGATGATGCACAAAGTGATGGAGAAAAGAATGAAGGACAAAATGATGATCAAGTTGATAGACAAAGAGCTAAACCTGCACTTGCAAGATATGTCAAAAATAGTCATCCACAAAACTAGATCATAGGAGATAAAAAGGCTGGTATGAGAACCAAAAGTAAGTCTCTAAATACAAGATGTCTTATTTGTGATTATGAGCCCAAATCTATCAATGCTGCACAAGATAATGATGAATGGATAAGTGTTATGAATGAAGAGATTGAGAAGATAGAGAAAAACAAGACATGGACACTTATACCAAGACTCGATGACAAGAATGTCATTGATACAAAATGGATATTCAATAATAAACTGAATGAGAATGGAGAAGTTAGCAGAAATAAAACAAGACTAGTATGCAAGGGGTATGCACAAGAAGAAGGAATTGACTATGGAGAGACCTTTGCACCTGTTGCTAGACCTAGAAGGAGTCAGAAAATTTCTTTCTTATGCTGCATGTAAAAGATTCAAGGTATATCAAATGAATGTCAAGTCTACATTCCTAAATGGAATACTTGAGGAAGAGACATACATTGAACAACTAGAAGGGTTTGTTGATCTAGACAAGAGGGACATGGTATGTAGACTACACAAAGCCCTGTATGGATTGAAACAAGCACCCTGAGCCTAGTATGAAAGACTTCATTCATATCTTATAAGTATTGGATTTGTAAGGACTAGTGAAAATAATAATCTTTACTTAAAGGAAGCTATTGATCCTAACATTTTGATTATTGAGATATTTGTTGATGACATCATATTTGGAGGTAATGATATGCTATGCAAATCATTTTCAAATGAAAGGAGAAAAGAGTTTGAGATGTATATGTTTGGAGAGTTCAAGTTCTTTCTTGGTCTACAGATCATGCAACAAGATGAAGGTATTTTCATTACACAATCCAAGTACATCAAAGAAGTACTGAAAATATTCATGATGGAAGAATCCTAACTAGTTGGAACACTGATGGCAATTGGATGCAAGCTGACAAAGGAGGAAAAGTCATCAGAGGTAATCAGACTTTGTACATATCAATGATTGGAAAACTCATGTATGTTGTACATAGTAGACCAGATATTGCACATGTAGTAGGAATAGTTGCTAAATTTTTTGCTAATCCCAGGGAATCACATATGACTACTATAAAAAGAATACTAATATATCTTAAGAATACCGAGGAATATGGATTATGGTATAGAAGAGAAGGTAAATTTGAACTAAGGGTCTTTACCAACACTGATTAGGCTTGAAATATTGATGATAGGAAGGGCACAATTGGAGGAGCATTCTTTATGGGTGACAGACTTGTCACATGGATCAACAAGAAGCACAGATGCATCTCTCAGTCTACTGAGGAAGCAGAGTATGTTGCTGCTGCTACAAATTGCTCAAATATTGCATGGATCAAACAGTTACTTGAAGGTATGCATATGAAAATTATCAAACCAGTAATTATCTACTATGATAATACAAGTGCAATAAACATTTCCAAAAATCAATTCATGCATGCTAAAACAAAGCATATTGCCATTAAGTATCATTATTTGAGAGAACAAGTTCAGGAAAAGGAGGCGATACTTGAGTATGTGCAATCAAAGGAATAATTGGTTGATATCTTCACCAAGCCACTGCCCAAGGATGCATTTGAGTACTTGAGAAAGAGACTAGGGGTCAGACCCATGTCTATTGGTCAATAAGATGACTAGAAGGCTGCATCAACCTACATATTATCAGAATATTATTCATGTTGATGCAAGCAGAGAAATGGACTTCAATGATAAATCTATACACAAAAAGGTATTTATCTACTCTGAGCACTAGACTTATTACTGATGGATTGGGAAATTCAAGGAATATATTATGGATAGAAAGGATCCATTTGGCATCATTGTCAAAAGCTTGTTTGACAAAGATGATTGTTTGGCATTGCAATCAAAGGGAGAGAGATATCTCATTATCATACTGATAAAGAGAGATATTATATCCATTATCATCTTAGGGAGAGATTATATCCATTGAAGTATCCAAAGGGAGATATGTAACAAGAAAGGGATAGCACACACAAAGGAAGAAAGTTGCTGATAAGCGACATCACAAGAAAGGAGAATAGTTAAAGGGAGAGAGTTTGACACAAAAGGAGAACACATCATGTCAGAGAAAGAAATATTCTACATCTATCCAGTGAAGGGATTGAAGACAGAAAAAAATCTCCAAGAATCAAATCAAAGCTATTTGAGCTTATCGATAGCTAGACATTTGTATGAGTTACATTAGGAAAGCTTGATGGAACTATATATTTCATATTGTATTAGTAATAGTATAGTATGATAATGTAGTACGTTTCCATCAATTCCAAAGGGAGAGATTGATGACATGTATGTGTTTGAATGTTTGAAGATGTTAAGATGATGATCAAACAAGGCATTAAATCAATTTATGTATTGTATTTTCATTAATGTCAACTTGATATAATCTCTATGGTCATGGAAATACTGCCAAAGACTTCAAAGAACCAATGAATCAAAGGGTATGCTATTAGTAATGCATATAAGTCAAGTATTCACTAAGCGACTGTATACACTGACAAAGTGCACATGGATGGTGAGAGTAAAAGAGTAGAGTCATAGTGTTACCTGATGAGATAATGCACAACATTACCAACAAGCAAAGTTACAGTGTTGACCGACAAGAAAAACACAGAGTAACCCAAAGGAAATAGTTTCAATCATACAAGGCATTAAATTAGTTAATGTCTTGTATTGTCATTGATGTCAAATTTATATAATCTGTATGATCATGGAAATACTGCCAAAGACTTCAAAGAACCAATGAATCAAAGGCTATGCTATCAGTAATGTATATAAGTCAAGTATTTACTAAGTGACTGTATACACCAACGAAGTGCATATCGACAGTCAAAGGAAAAGAGCAGAGTCATAGTGTTACCCGACAAGCTAATGCACAACATTATCGATGAGCAAAGTTACAGTGTTGACTGGAAAGAAAAACATAGAGTAACCCAACGAAAATAATTTTAGTGTTTCTTGACAGAAAAGACAAGGATGGAGATCCCGATGATAACTGAAGTCACATCGATGGAATAGTCAGTTATCACCGATGACTAACTGAAGTGTTGACCAATAGAACAAAGAGTTTAGAAATGACAAAATGGTTAGTTTTCAAGAGATATAAATAGACTTAATAAATACTTATCATTGTTTTTATCATCTAGATAAAGCCGAAGATAAATAATTGAATTAAAGCTAATTTGTCCAGTTGGCAAGAAGAGCTCTTTGAGATAAAACTCAAGTTTTCTTTAAAATCTATTGGCAATAATTATGGATCACGCCAAGAATCAAGAAAGCTAAGAAAAGGAAAATCATGTCTATATAGAGAAAAATCCAATTCATTATGAATGGGGTGTGTGGGGAGAAAAAGAGAAGAGGAAAGATGCAAAATAAAATCTGAAGGAGAAGAAAGTCTTCACTCAGTCCCGATCAACAAGCTGAGGAAAGAGATAGATTATGCAGACACGGATGAGTAGTGAGACAAAATCACAGAGTAGAATAGTGTGGAGAAAAGGTATAGAATTGATTATATTGATCAGAGAGGTAATGGACTAACAATAGATCTGAAAATCTACAATTGATTTGTATGTAACAGATCATTAGTGTTTCACTTTAACCATTGAAGCATCAAGTCTCTTAACCAAGCATGACTTAAAAGTCTTTTACAATTGAGATACATCCCAAGGAGTATCAAAAATTTTGATCATAAAAGTAGCATTGGATATGCCCGATACCTATTGACAGGCCAAGTGAGTGTTTGATCAAGGATGGTAGCATTAGATGCCATATACTAGGTAACAAAATATCTTTTAAATCATCTAACAAGGTCACACCTAATAGTGTGTTTGTAATATTTAACAGGGTTGGCTCCTAACAAAGCTCACTTCAGAAGAGTGAAAAATTTGGGTATAGGTCCCAGTGGTTTTTCCCTTAACAGGGTTTCCACATTAAAAATCCATGTGTTATGTGTTTATGCTTCATTACTTTACTATTTTACATTTCACATATGCAATTTTTGATTGATCGATAAGCTCTGCATATTTATTGTGTTTCGGTAAATAGTTAACTTCTTATCAGTAATCATATAGAAGAGAGATTTACAAAGCAATTTGACAAGTAGAAAACATTTCACATATGCAATTTTGGATTGATCGGTATACTCTTCATATTTACTATTTTTGGGTAAATAGTTAATTTCTTATCGATAATCATAAAAAAGAGAGATTTACAAAGCAATCTGACAAGTAGAAAATTGATATAAGTATTTCAAGGCATTCATCTTATAGGACATAAGATAACTTGAGACATAATTTGTGGTTATAATTTTTAAGTGTTGATTTAAGGATTAATTTTTGAGGCTACTGATTCACCCCACCCTCCTCTCAGTTATTATTAACAATTAAAAGATGATAGAAATGGAAAAATTGACTCCAAGAGTGATGAATGAATCTTTCTAGGGTATTCCATCAAGAAAAAGCCTTATAAATGTCTCAATAAAGCCTCTAACAAAATTGTTGAAAGTGTAAATGTAAAGATAGATGAATTTGCAGAGAAGAATGAATAGAAAAGCACAAAAGAACCAGAGGACTACAACAAGTTTGTTTACAATGAATAACTTGATACTCTACCCAACCAACAATGTAGAGCTCCCAAGAAATAGATCATTACACTCAAGCATCAGGTCACAAATATTGATAATCAGGATATTGCTCAAGATGATGTACCAAGTGATGGAGATCATAATGGACACAATGATGATCAAGTTGATAGAAAAATAATTAAACCTATACTTTCCAGATATGTTTGAAGGAACCATCCACAAAAATAGATCATTGGAGACAAGAAGGCTGGTATGAGAGCCAGAAGTAAGTCTCTAAATACAAGATGTCTTATTTCTGATTATGAGCCAAAACTTGTTAATTCTACACTTGATAATGATGAATAGATAAGTGCTATGAATGAAGAAATTGAGTAGATAGAGAAAAACAAGACATCGACACTTGTACCGAGACTAGATGACAAGAATGTCATTAGTACAAAATGGATGTTTAGGAATAAACTAAATGAGAATGGAGAAGTCACCAGAAATAAAGCAAGACTAGTATGCAAGGGGTATGCAGAAGAAGAAGGGATTGACTATGGAGAGACCTTTGCACCCGTTTCTAGGCTAGAAGGAGTGAGAATATTACTTTCTTATGTTGCATGTAAATGATTCAAGGTATATCAAATGGATGTCAAGTCTTCATTCCTAAATGGAATACTTGAAGAAGAGGTATACAATGAGAAACCAGAAGGGTTTGTTGATCCAGACAAGAGGGACATGGTATGTAGACTACACAAAGCCTTGTATGGATTGAAACAAGCACCCTGAGCCTGGTATGAAAGACTTCATTCCTATCTTATAAGTATTGGATTT
>MU223187.1:3449428-3465518 GCA_018584345.1 Thuja plicata | reverse complement strand
AAAGAGAGAGAAGAAGCGGTGAAAGGACTGAGTCAAAAAGGTATAAACAGATATTTCTTGTTCTTCTCTCGATCTGGCGACTGCAATCAGATTTGTAGATGGTAGCTGGTAGTATTTATGCTGAGTCTAGATAGTTGTGGTCGCCTACTCACCTAAATTCACCTTTTGTAATAACTGTCCATCTTGTCTTTGAATAGTGCAGTGCCAAGTGTTCACCTTACTCATCGTCCAAAATTTCTTCTTCTACTACAGGCTTCTTTTTCTTCGATGTAGTCATGACTTCCCAAGTCTTTACTTCATCATCTGATGGCCACTTGAAGTCCTAAGTACTCTGTACCTACACCTTTTTCCTATCCCATCTTACATCAGTGATGTTCTTGACATCAAGTAGGAACTTGTTGATATCAGTCTCTACTTTGAAGGCCTCATCCAATATCTTATTGAATCCCTCTATATCAATATCAGTTCCCAAAAGAAAAGCCTCTTCACTAGGCATCTTAGTGTCAAACTCACTCTTCCAGGCATCTATATCCTTTACTTGGTCATCATCTCCCTTTAAGGAAGGAATAAACCTATTGAAATCACTTGAAAAGAGGCCCAATTTTACCTCTATCTGGTTCAATTTTCATTTGAAAAATGAGAGAGCAATGTTAACTCTTTTGATCTCATCTTCAACTTCAGTGACTATTGGGGGAAAATTTGGTCTTATGGCTTGTAGAGATGATAATTTCTCAATTAAATTTTCCCTAGCACACCACTTAGTGAAGTAAGGGTTCAAAATTGCAAGGTACCCCATTACCTCAGTATGCAATATTGGCAACTTATTATATGTATTGACTACAACATCAGCTTTGTCTTTTAGAATCTCAATTCTATGTTGTAGTATGCCTTTCAATGCCTTCATAGCTATTACATTTATTTTTTCTTCATCCACCTTTTGTTCCACAGCCTCTTCTGACTTAGGCTTATCTTCAATCTACATTGGTGGTGGTTGTGCAGGCACATATACTACCTCAAGCTTTGCCTCCAATTCATCTGTCAATGTCTTGATCAACTGATCCCTCTGGTATAGTTGTATGTGGCACATGTCTCTGTCCTTAGACAGTGCACTTGTTTCTTCCAACAGAGTAGTATACCTTTCAGACAATTGTTTTGTCTTGTCCTCATTCAATTGAGCCCGGTGTGTCATAATTTGAGAGATTTCTAAGTCCCCTATATTTTGTACAGACTACACCATCTGATTCCCCACCATATTTTCTTGAATATTCACTAATTGGGGCTTCTGGTCTTTTGGTCTTAAACTCCACATTGCAAAAGCCTGAGATTTTGGGTTATACCCAAATCCTTTTATCATTTCTCCTACCTGGACCTCACTAACCATTTTAAGGTCTGGCTACTTTCTGATTTGATCTATAGTGAATGCAGATGCTAAATCCCATCCTTTAGCCAATAATATCCCACTTCCTAGTACCATCTTCCTAGTATCCTCAGGTGAGATATCCTCATTCTCAGGAACATAATTTTGTAAGGCCACTAGGGCTTCATTTGTAATTGTTTCTTTTCCATCGACGGTTAATTGAGACCTTATTTTCTCTGTTTTGTGCCACCTTAGGAAGTCTTTAAACTCCTCTATTTTTACAAAGCTGTCATCATCTAATAATTTTTGTTGATGAAGCAATCTTTCATCAACACAGGCCATGAGTGGTACCTCAACTTCATCTTCTAGGTCAGGTCGTTGCTTCTTTCCTTCCCTGATTGCTTTTCTTAGGTTATGATCATATAACCTGGTGCCAGGTACTAAGGACTTAGCCTTATCCTTTTTCTTACTTTGTCCTTCCACTAAAGGCTTCCCTAACTCCAATTTCTACCTCTTTATAGTAGGTTCTTCTACATCATCCGGCTGTGTAGCAATTGTTAGATCTATAATGTGTCCTTCTGCTCCCTGCAACTATGGGATCACAGCCATTTCTTTCTCTAAGGCTTGTTGTGGTTAAGGAATCATGGGAGGTCGTGCATAATCACTGTCATCACCACTCTCATATTCTCATTCTAAGTGCTCAGGTGACTAAGCACCTTTTTTTATGTAGGACTGTATCAATTTGGTCTACAAGCACATAGTATTTGTCTATCATGGCCTTAATCCTATCAAAATATGGGAGATCAGGGCAAAAACCCCCAAAAGACAACCCATTTCTTTTTATTTGTGTCTACAGCTTCAGCAACTCCTGGATTCTTAGTCTTCTCATATGAATGTCATCTTCATCCAAGAGGTTCCTTGTTGAATCTTCTTCTATACATTCACAATGAACATTGGTATTAGGGATGGTAGGAGTATACAACTTCCTAACCCCTGCCATGAAGCCCTCTGGGTCAATGTACCTATAAGGGGCTGCCCCCATTCTGTACTTCTCCAACCATTGACCCGCTTCATCTATGGCATTCTTTCCAATTGTAAAGTTGGAAATCTTAAATTGCGTAGGGGTTATAGTCCCCTTTTTGTGTGGTGCAAAGTTCTCATTATCCATTAACATCAGCTGCCAAATGAATTCCATAGAAGCTACTCTTGCAGGCACATGATATGGTACTAAATGGGGTGGATGAATACACCCATATACCCTGATGATGGTGAAATTCCCCTCCAAAAAGAAATCACCCCAATTGTGATTTCCAGACTAGTTTTCTTTATAATTACAAGGCCTGAGTAGTTGTATGATCTTCAATGGGACTCTAGTCCTGCTTGTCCCCAAACTCTGCACAATTGGATACACAATCCAATTCTGGAAGGCACAGTAGTCACACTACCTAGAAGTATAATTCCAAACCCTGACCCAAAACTGGATAGGATTTGGTGTTCTCTGATAGAATCTCTGAGGAGACAAGTTATGCACATCCATGATTACAAAATTGAAATATAATAGAAGGTGCATTAGGACTAAATAATGCAAAAATTTAGGCTCCTTCTCCTTGGGGTTCTTTAATCTCTTCTGGCTTGAAAAAAAACCCTTATGCATTTCATCAATTATATGTTGTATGTAATCATAGCTAGTGCTTGAATGCACCTCTTGTAGGTCTAGTACCATCATTAAGATGCCAACATTGATTCTCTCTGCATCTCCATCTATCCCTAGCACTCTACACAGGGCATAAGCATTATACTTAATGTAGAAGTGTAGATCCTTATAATAATATGGATATGGCTCAACCATAGGACCTAAGTAGTTTTTCAATTCTTTTAACATATGCTTCTGCAATAAGCCTTTTGCAATACCAGGCTTAGAACTATATCTCTTCTCCTTCTTTGTCATGTCAATTTTAGTAGACATGGTACTGAATAAGCCAAAGGCTTGCATGAATGAGTTTCTATTTAAAATTAGCAGGGCAGTGCCATCATCCCTTTTGATGGTCTTTGTTAGGGCATCATAGTGATTTTCTAGGTCTAGAAATAGGTGTACATCTAAGAAAACATCATGAACAAGAAACCTAGCAAGACCACATGTCCAAGGGTTTGATACTGGGATGGGCTTATCAAAATTTTTATAGAAGTAATTGAAAAGAGAGAAACTTGTTGTGCCCGGGGTCACAGCATCTCGAATGTTCTTGTACTCATCCAGGAGAACATTAGCATCGACCTTCTTATTCTGTGTTGAACCTGGCAGGAGACAGAGAAACTCATCAGAGAAACTTGCTTTTCCTTTCTATTCCTCTCCACTCCCTCCACTTGTTGAAGTAACACTCACAGCTCTGCTCATCCTTGCAACACCCTGAATCTCTTTTTCCTTACCAATATTGAAACAAATCTACCTCAAATATCAGCTGACTATTCTGAGCACAATCTCCTGCAATTTAGAACTATCTGATGAATTTTGGAAACACTATAAATTGAGCAAAATATCACTCTTCTGAAAACTTAGCAACTTGGCTCTGAAAACTGAAAGCACGGTGAATGAGAATGAATGCACTATCAATTCCTTATAGCCATCGTTCAGAGTACATAGCTCATAATTTGGAAACATCAGTTCTGTCATTAATTTGGCATGCTGTGAACTCAAATACAAAAACCTAGCCGTAGTCCCTGAGCTTGATAGAAAATCAAATTTTCAAAAATGAATCCTCAGAACAATCATATAATGTTTAAGAGAGCTGACATGTCACATTGTAATTCATTTTCTGTCTCACATCTCAGCTACTCTTTTTGCACAGTAATCAAAATGCGAGCCTGTGATTGGTTGCTGGGAGATTTACTCTGTCACATCAAAAAACTGCCGCCGCTTTTCATATTTTGTAATCAGGCGACTGCGTGACTGCATTAAGTCTCTTTGTCATGGGCCTTTGTTATTAACCATGGTTCCATCTCAAGACCTAGCCACAATGTGCTTTCTTAACTTTGGCTGACCCAAGTGATCATCTAGCGATCACGCAACATAACTGAAATCATAGTCGCACACAGTTAACAGTAACTCATCATTCTTTCTGAGACTTTGTGACTAACTGTTACCATTAACTTGTATAGTTGTCTCCCTGTCACTGAGTGTTTAATTTCTATTTCAATACTTCATGACAATTCCTAGTCGCCCAGTCAGGAATCAAGTTCTGAGCATTTTGACTTTACCTTAACATGTTATAAGCGCCCCCTTTTTGCTTCTGACGACTGCACGACATAACCTAATCGCCAAGTCGGGAGGTCTTTTCCCCTGGGGCACTTTTCTTCTTAGACTTCATGACAACCGTTGGATCTTCTGATTCTTTCATCTGATGATAGTCGCTTAATCACTCAATGTTTCTTACATCCCTTAAATCATTTCCAGACATCGTGACAAAAGGCAAAGCACCTTAGTCTCGAAGTCGCTGAATCCATTTTTTCCTTCAAGTGACCACGCGATAACCCTTTTAAATGTCCACCCATCATATGACACATGTCACTCAATCATTGGTTCACTAACTGCATACTAGAGAACTGAGTCATTGTCTTGCTTTGGCGACATCCCGACTAAGCAATACTGCAAACTTCAAACAGTTAGTCATGAAGTATCAGTCAAAATCCATTAACCGCTATTTCATTTTGAGACCACGCGACTGAAGGCCTAACTTAACTATTAGCTTTGGCTTGATTTGGTGATAATGTGACATGAAGTAATCGTGAAGTCTGAAGACAATTTCATAACTGTTTAATTTCTCCCACAATCACCCGACTAACAGTGGGTCCCATCTTTATAAAGCTTTGTGACATGGCTATGTTGCGACTACCCAACATGAAAGGAATCGCTGGGTCTCGAAAGGCCAAAGGAATATTCAGAAGTTAAATGAGACTATGCGACACAAGGAAAAAGCAAAGTCGGGAAGACAAATGGAATATTCACTCGGGGTATAGCGACAAGGCGATTTAATTGAAACACATGCCTTAAGTGAATGGAAAAATTAACTTTGAAATAGAAAGACATGACCTAGGGTTTAAATTCATCATTTAATACCTTGATAGCCAAGGGTTTTCAGGGTTTTTACAATTTGAGCAAGGTTTTAGACTTGAAAACCTGAAAACATGGCAGAAGTAAGGCCATAAGGAATGAGAGATAGCTGACTTGAGCACACCGGAAAACAGAGAGCAGGACAAGGAACCAGGAAAATTGCCAAAAGAGGAAATATAACCAACAACACCAGTGGAATAGTGAGTTATCACCGATAGCTAACTGAAGTATTGACCCACAGAATAGAGAGTTTAGAAATGACAAAATGCTTAGCTATCAAGAGCTAAAAATAGACTTAAATGATACTTATCATTGTTTTAATCAAAATGATAAAGCTAGAGATAAGTAAAGGATTTAAAGCTTCTTTGTCCAATTGGCAAGAAGATCTCCATGAGATAAAACTACAATTTTTCTTTAAATCTAATTGGCAAGAATTGTGGATCACGCCAAGATCAAGAAAGCCAAGAAATAGTGAAATCATGTCTATAAAGAGACAACTTAATGTATTACGAATTAGAGGGAAGAAGAATAGTGAAAAGAGAAAAGATTTTGAAGAGATTCTAAAGGAGAATAAATTCTTCATTCAGACTTGATCAACAAGCTAAGGACAGAGCTAGATTCTGCAAACACTATTAAACAGTGAAACAACATCATAGAGAATAAAAATGTGGAGCAAAGGTCTTGAATTGATTATATTGATCAGAGAGGTGATGCACTTACAATATATCTAAAAATCTACAATTCAATTTGTATGTGTGAACAGATCACTTTATTGTTTCAGTTTAACCATTGAAGCATCAAGTCACTTAACCAAGCAAGACTTCAAATTATTTGACAATTGAGATACATCCCAAGGAGTATCCAAAAGTTTGATCATAGAAAGTAGCATTGGATATGCCCGATGCCTATTGACATGACAAGTGAGTGTTTGATCAAGGATGGTAGCATTAGATGCCAGATACTAAGTGACAAACTATCTTTTAAATCCTCTAATAGGGTCACACCTAATAGTGTATTTGTAACCTTTAACAAGGATGTCTCTTAACCAAGCTCACTTCAGGAGAGTGAAAATTTGGGGTACCGGTCCCAGTGGTTTTTCCCTTAACAGGGTTTCCACATTAAAAATCCATGTGTTATGTGTTTATGTTTCATTACTTTACCATTTTGCATTTCACATAAGTTATTCTGGATTGATCGGTATACACTAGTTATTTACTATGTTTCAGTAAATAGAAAGACTGCTTATCAGTAAACATACAGAAGAAGGCTTTACAAAGAATTTTGACAAGTAGAAATTTGATATAAGTATTTTAAGGCATTCATCTTCTAGGATTGAATATAACTAGAGGATTAAAAGTGGCAATAAGTTTTAAGGGCTGATTAAAGGATTAATTTTTTAGGCCACTGATTCACCCCCCCCTCCCCTCTTAGTTATTACTAACAGAAAGGAGGAAACTTTGATTTGAAAACATTTACTGATGTTGATTGGGCTGGAATTTTGGTGACAAAAAGAGCACAACTCGTGGAGCATTATTTCTTGGCAAGAGGTTAGTCTCCTGAACACGCAAGAAACAGAACTGTATTTCTCAATCTTCAGTAGAAGCAAAGTATGTTGTTGTAGCAGTAAATTGATCAAATATCATATGGTTCAAACAGTTGTTGTCGGGTATGAAGGTGGAAATCACAAAACCAATTATTATCTACTGTGACAAAACTAGTTCTATTAACATTTCAAAGAACCTTGTTATGCATACTAAGAATAAACATATTGCAATAAAGTATCATTTCTTGAGAGAATTGGTTCAGGACAAGGAATTAAGATTGGAATATTTGAATACTAAAGAAAAATTTGTAGACATATTCACAAAACCATTACCTAAGGATGCATTTTTGTATCTTAGATGAAAGCTAGGGGTAATTCCCCTAACTGAGGCTCACTAAAACATAGTTTAGTTGGTGTAGAAGCACCCTAAGGTCTTTAGGAAGATCTTTAAACATTTTGGCTTGTAGGTTGGTTTGGAAAACCATCCATGAATAAGGGCTAATCTATAAAGTCCTTAGTGTGTTTTGAGGTGTGATTAGTGTTAGGAAAGATTAGGGTTTGTGTGTTGATTGAGCCTAGTTGATTCTAGGGGTCTAGAACCTAGAAGTCAACCCAAAAGTCAAAGGGCTGACAAAAGTTCCAAAGTGGGAATATTGTTAATTTTTTAATCTTATTAAATCATTTGAGGTCATTTGGTAGGTTTGGAACCAATTAGGACCCTCAAAGTTGAGAAAGTGTCATTTTGAAAAAAGTTGTCAAAGTTATCCTGACAAATTTTAAAAGTTGTCATGACAACATTTCCTAGATTTTAGGAATCAGCTCTTATGATTCCCAAATTCTGATCAAAGGGTCTAGATAGGTGGGATTGAAGTATATAAGGTTATTTCAACCCTAATCTGATAGTTAGATTTCATATTGTACGGACTGGTGTTTGGAAAGAACCAATTTGCAGTGTAATTAAGCTACAGAGCCATCATCCATCATTTAATTGGATTGAATTAATTGGATTGAATGGATTTAATGGAGGGTCTTTGAAATTTAATTTCTTATTTCTTTGTGGCATTATATTAGTTAATTTTTCTTTCTGGTTATCTTTTGTTTAAATCTTTGGATTTTGTGAGTTCACTGGCCAGTTTTGGTCCAGTCATGTAAAAGATGGATTTTCTTGGTGTTCCCGTGGTTCAAAATCAATGAACACTTGGAATAAATTAGAGCCTTTTATATAATTTTTAAATATGGCTTGTGGAGTGTGTTTGTGTGTAGGGTAATCTTGAGAAATTTCAGGCCCTAGGCAAGTACCAGCTATTATGGCTAGGGTGACTGAGTAGTGCAACAACAATGATGATTCCTAGTTGATTGGTATGTGACAATCAAAGATAGTGGAGTGTAGGGGCATGAGGTTTAGAAAATTTTATTGAAGGAGGAGTTCATAGGAGCTCATTAGATCAGTGGAAGAAGTTCCAAAAACCAAACTAGCCATCATGCGCTAGAAACCCTTATTTTTAGGGGTTTGGTGAAAGTCCATTGTACAGACAATATTGGAATTAGAGACCTAGAAAATATTAAAGGGAAGGAAAAACCCACAAAGAATATGCAATTTTTTTTTAGGGGTGTTAAGGGATTTTAGGAGAAGAATCACCTTTTCAGTGATTAGGAGGGCTAATAGGCCTAAAAAGGCTACAAGGCCTAAATACTAGTCATTTGGAACCCGATTGGAAAATGGGTAAAAGATTCATAAAATTGGATCCATAAAGGTTGGATTAGACCTAATATGAGTTAGGGAACCAATACACAAGAATTTTACACCATTGAAATGGTAGAGGGATTAGTGAAGCCATGAAGGAGTAAGGTTATGGAGAAGGGTTTATTGAGGAGTTTGAACTTGGTGGAGAGCTCTTGGCGAGGTAGAGGTTCCTGAGAAGAATACTCTAATTAGGGTAGAGATAGAGACCCTAAAGAAGAATAGGAGAAGGTCTTAGAGAAATATAGAAGGCTCTATGAGAGGAGCTTCCCATCATTAGTATTTAGAGCTTATTGCATATGAATCAGTACAAATAGGTACATTACAACTTTATTAGATATGTTAGTTGGTGTCTTTGGCATTGGTTTTCAAAGAGGGAGAGATTAATATGTCATACTTATTAGTGATGGAGGGAGATATCATTGTATGTCATAAATATTACTGATGGAGAGATTGATGATAGAGGGAGAACTTTCTCCGTCACTAATCGTTATGACATACTGTAATCTCTCCCTCTTTGACAACCAATGTGAAAGAGGAAGAGATTACTATATGTTGTAATGATTAGTGATGGAGGGAGAGAAAACTGTATGTCATAAAGATTAGTGATGGAGAGATTGATGAGAGAGGGAGAAATTTATCAGAAACAAATATTAATGTAAGAGGGAGAAATATGTATTTTAGTGATTGAGGGAGTTTTTGGATGAGAATCAGAATGAAGCTAAATACATTAATAAATTTTAATGAGAATCTAAATGAAGATAAGGACATTAATAAAAATTTCATTTTTATATCTCCTGCTCTATAATTCTTTCTATTATGACATGTTGTGTTGCACTCAGTGCCAAAGAGGGAGATTATTGATGACAATTATTTAATTGTGTATTACCATTGATGTTTACACAAGCATAGTAATGTTTACACAAATGTCTAGTACTATCCAAATACAGCCATTTCATGCCAAGCACTCTCAAGTATTGAAGAGGATCAAAGTGATTTTTAGTTATAATCGAGTTCACTCAGGCATTACAATGTTGGTCAGGCATTGAAGGATTTCAGTGTTGACTGAGTAAAATAGTTAGTCTCAGCCGACTAACATGAGTTTATATTTTATCGATAATTCGTTATATGTAGCTAACAGACATTAATTTTATTATTTATTTGGAAGGATATTGTAATTACCTAAAAATGGTTTGATAAGCTCAAAAGCCTTAATCTACAATTAAGTCCTCCAGGTTCTAACCAAGACTACCAATATCAAGCTAATCACAATTATATAAGTAAACTAGATTGGTTTAAGTATAGAATTCATCAAAAATCAACAATCCAAGATCATTCATCAAGAGACATCTATCAAAAGCCATTAATTATTCAATTAACCTTGAATGAATTAAATCAAAAAAAAAAATTAAATGCATGGATAAAGAAATCAATTAAAAGGAATTAATTAAATCAAGTAATTAAGATTCCTTTAACATGTCTCAAGGATAAAAGTCTCTAACCAATAGGAGGTAATCACTTGGATCAAGCAAGTTTCAATCTCAACCATCCCTCAATGGATGCATCTCAACCACTCAATTCAAATTCAAATTTGAATCCTTCCCTCCAGGAATTCTCTATAAAAGGAAGCCATTCTAGGCTTATTTGATAGAGGAGAATAGAATTAAAAGCATAGATATAATGTCAATTGGTTTTAGCTAATCTAGTTCATCATTTTTAGCATGCTAATCTAGTTCATTTGTATAATTTGATTAAAATTGTGCATAATTGAACATGTTCTTGAGAATTTTAGGCATTTTTATAATGAATCTTCCATTTCATGATTGTCATTCTATGATCTAAACATGCTTAATCTGAGAGCAATTCATAATTTAGAGTAGAATCTTCATGACTCAGAAGCAATAATTTGATTTCTCAAGGTTTTCTATGTTTTTCATTGAATTGATCTTACTAACCTTGGATATAATGAGTTATTGAGTGTTTGTGTGCAGTATACTTGCAGGATACATAATAACACATCACATTTTGGCACCCACTGTGGGGAAGATTTCTCATTTTTATGAAATTCTACTCTTTGTTCTTAATAGTTTAACTTTTTGTAGGCAGTTTATCATTTGGGGTTGTTCTTCTAGCATTTCCAGGAGTGTTCTATCATCTGTGGGGATTCTTTTATCGCCTCTTGTCATGCTAATATCATCTGCTGATTCACTAACATCATCTCTAGAAGGTAAAAATTTGGCTTTAATGCGTCTTTGGTAATTCCTTTATCGTTTCTAGAATGCTTTATCGTTTGTAGTAAAATCTTTATCATTTTCGGTTAAGTTTAGCATCTGAGGTTAATGTATTATTATTTATGGGATTTATCATTTTTGGTCACTATTTTATCATCTATAATCCAAAGAGTAGAAATATAGAATAGTTTCATTGACAAATTAGATTTCTAACATGCTAACTTGGTTGTTTTCATGATTTTGATCATCTTTATAGTAGCCTAACATGTTTTGTAGGACATTTGCCAAAGATTTCCAAGGAGAGAAACTACTAACAGGTTTGTTGTAGGTGGCCAAATTGCAAAAATTCAAACACTTTGACACTTAAATGCTTTTTGTGCATTTCCTAATTTGGATAGAGGATTATGCTCTTTTCTCTTTGGGAAAATCAGAAACTCAAACCCTAAATTATGCATTGTACTAAAATTGGAAGAAATGAACAATTTTATTTCATATGCAATGTGTTTTATCAATTAAATTAGGCATCTTAACATAAAATTTAGGGTTAATTTTTGGTTTCATTAGAGGATTATGCTATTTTCCCTTTGGGAAAATTAGAAACTCAAACGTGAAATAGAAGATTAATTCTTGATTTGAGGAAATGAACTTTGTTTGAAGTACTTGATAGGAGAAAACGTCATTGAGTAGGAAAGTATGCTCTTTTCCCATTGGGAAAATTAGAAATCTAGACCTCTTTTCAATGTCAATCCTCTTTACTTTCTTTATCCTTTAGTTGGGCCTACCGGTGAGGAAAAAATCTCCCGGGATGAGCCATGTGAGAACAAGGTGTGAGCCACGCCACTCTAACTCATGTTAAACAAATTTACTCTTTCGGGTTAAAGCCGAGGGATTCAGATGTCATTTGAGATTATACTCGGCTCACATTTAACTTAAGGGTGGCCTAAAGGTCTCAATCACATTTTGTGACCCCTTTTCCAAGACGCTCTATGGGGCTATATGCCTCAATCACACTTGCATAGATGTAGAGGATACAAATGAACTGAGAGCCTTACTAAACACCTTAGGATTAGAAGCTACCCAGATCACCCCCAAGAGGTGATAATCCTTAGGAAAGGCAAAAAGTAATTGCCCCAAGATACTCATCATATCGTGCCCCCATTTGCATTTGGAACTAGATAATATGGTATCATGACTGGAGCCATTGTGTTCTTGGTGATAGCCATATTCTAATTAGCAAATGGGTGTGTACCTAGGTCTATGAGCAAGCAATTTTCATTCTATGCCAATTTTGTAGGGATAGTGCATTTTTGTACCCTTATAATCACAAAATTTTCAAAAATGAACAATCCTTATCAAAACCATGACAAAAAAACAACTTTCTTTATGTGTGTGTGTCACTAAAATTTACATAATTCAAAACACCTTGCAAGCATTCCAAAAATGGGTGACTTTATTCAAAATAATGGTTGGTCACTTTGCACAAAAGTTCTCAAGAAATTACTCCAAAATTTTCTCGAAAACATTGGTCCAAAAGCATTGTCCTTAAGTCCTTGTTGTCTTGTTTTCTCAAAAACATTGGTCCAAAAGCATTGTTCTCAAGTCCTTGTTGTCTTGTTTGCTCAAAAACATTGGTCCAAAAGCATTATCCTTGGGTTCTTGTTGTCTTGATTGTCAAAAAAAAAGGCCATTTTGTGCTATTCATCTCAAAACTCATTTCAAAAGTGGAAGTTCTAAAGTCATCTATTTCTAGTCCTAAATATACAAAGTGCTCAAATCAAACCTTGGTTCCTAGAAAATCAAACTATTTGCTATTTGTTTCAATCAGCTCAAACTGCTTTTTATTTAGTCATATTAACCCTCTTTGTTTTTAGAGATTACTATCAAGGTCAATCTAACCTTCATCAAGATCTCAAACATTATCAATTACATCAACAATTTTTCACCAACTTTGACCAATTGTAAAGCTAGTCTATCAAACATTGAAACTATAGGTGATAGCTTGTTGTTCTTTGTTAATCAACTATCATTTAATCTGACATGGTGTTGAAAAGAAGTGGATGTGTTCAACACATAGATACTTCAAAATATCCTAGAGTACACATTGAAGCACAACAAGAACAACAATACAATCCTTTTTCAGCTCCTAAAGCAAGTGGTTCATAAACTACTAACACCCACAATACCATCAACACCAACAATAATAACATGGCTAGAATTGAAAATGAATGGGCTGCTCAAACCAATAATGATGAATACCTAACTGAGGAGTATATCCCAAAATTCCAACAAGATGCAAGATTCCTAAAGATCATGGACAAAATCCTAATGGCAGATAAAGAAAAATACTTCATGCATCTAGCTTCAACAGGGATAAAACTACCTCAAGATTTTGATATGGAACAACTCAAAACACAAGAAGAAGAAAATCCTATGACTCTCCTTATGAAACAAGTGGAAGCTTTACAAACTCAACTTATTTACATGAAGAAAGAAAAAGAAGTCGTACCAAAGAAATACTCTATGAGTACATTTTGTCCTATGCCTTTTGATCAAATCTTACAAATGCCAACATTTCCATCAAATGTGGACATACCTAAATATGACAAATACACAGGATGCATGGACCCTCAAGATCACGTATGTGATTTCTATACCATAAGCATGGAATTCATTCATGAACAAACATATCTTATGAGATTATTCCCTCATAGTTTGAGTGGACAAGCATTAGAATGGTTTGCTAAATTACCACATGGGATAAAAACCTTTGAAGAACTTGTAGAAAGGTTTATGCAACACTATTCATACAACATTCAACATCCCATTACTATGATTGACTTATGCAATGCCACATAGTGAGTTGGTGAACCTTTTTATATATTTTCTACAAAGGTGGAGAAGACTTTTTGCACAATATCCTCGATTAATTCTAGAAACAGAAAAGATGGATATTTTTGTAAACAACTTGGTACCCGAATTGAATCATTATATCCAACTACAATGCATTCCAACATTTGATAAAATGATTGAGATGGAATCAAAATTGAAGATACCTTGATAAGGAAAGGTGAAATTAAAAGCTATAAAGATACTAAAGGGTTTTTTAATCCAAATTATAATGGCAACCAAGATAAATCAAAGTTTTGGAACAAAAATCTGAATGTTGTCAATGATGGAGTAGTAGATTCTCACAACATGAAATCACAACAACCATCATTCAATTTATCTACTACTACTCCTCTTAAGAATCCTACTGTTGCATCTAATGTGCAGGTTAATCAAAATAGCAATCAGCAAAAAAACACCTTTTACATATGCTCCTAAACAAACATTTACACCTCTTGGGGAGTCTTTGGAATTTGCATTACAAAAACTTGTCACTCACAAGGTGATCACATTACCAGAATCAAGACCATATGAACCACTAGTTAAGTTTAAATGGTGGAATGATGCACACTATTGTGAGTACCATAGTGTATCATCTTAAAATGGAAGCATTTCCATGTTAAGAGAATTTATCCCTCTTTAGGGGACATTTTTGACCTCTACCATATCATCATCCTATTTCTGCATCATCTCATGCTTCTATGCTGGTTCAAGACCCTGATTGGGTCTCTCCAGGTACATCCTACCCCACCTAGCATATTTTCTAGGGTTTTTGGCCCCCTAGGTTAGGGTCGAAATTAACCCTGACTTGGGTCCCCCTTTCAAATCAGGAAACTTCTCGGCTTCTGGGGCTCATCAAAAATTTAGTTTTCCTACTTTCGGGTCTGTTGTTTTGGGTTCCGAAGCATTGATTCCTAAATTATATTTAATATAGGTCCTTTTCTATGAGCATGGGTCTAATTAGAATTTAATTATCCTATTTAGGCTTCCTTAGAAGATTGTGCCGTAATTTCATATAAAAGGAAGCATTTCTCTCTCATTTTTTGTAAGTCTTTTAAGTGCAAAAAGCTCTAATCAAGATTTTGTCAAGAAGAAAAAGGTTCAAGCCTCCATTTCCAAGATCTCAAGGTGTTCAATTATTCCTCTCAAGCATTCAACTTCTCCATTGAAGATCAAGGATTTAAGCTCTCAATCCTTTGAAGGGATTAGGTGCAAAGATTCAAGATTCATCATTCAAACCCTAGATCTAGCCATCATGGTGGTGTGATCTTCCTTCAAAATCCTTTGTGCATCCTCAAGACTCTTTCATCATCTCTTCAAAGTGGATTTCAAGCATACAATCATGGAGATTTATGGTTTCTAAAGTCCATTTCTTTCATACTTACATATTTGCATACATTTGAATTTCAATTACATATCTATTTCCATAGCTTCAATGTTAGATTCAATTCTACTACTTGCTAGCATTCTGTACTTTATTGATTTCAAGGTTAATTCCTAAATTGGGGTTTGACTAAGGAAATCCACTCCCCCCACAACAAAAAATCTCCTTTTTCTTGTAGGTACAAGTACAAAATAGTTGATTTGAGACCAGATCTGGATACCCTTTTTGGCAAACTTTCGAGATCCACGAACAGAGTCACTTTCGGATCTGTGTAGGTCAGGGTCAACATTATTGGGTTAGGGTTGACATTTGTGGGTCAAGGTCAACCTTTTTCATAAGACAACATTGGAACAGAAAAATATTTCTAGGTTTTGTTCTTCTCTGCGTTCCGGTTCGGGATCAACTATTAGTTTTTCCTAAAACTCAATACAAACCTCAGAAAACAACATTATTTGATATGCAATATTTCAAGGTTAGTGCATTTCTCCTATTTCTTCAATTAATTTCATATATCATTTCTATGCATATAATTAACAGAATTTAAGGTATCTCCTTTGTTATTCTCCCTTCCAAATAGTTGATTCATTTTTGCATTAACCCTTCTTTGGGGTTGATCAAATTGGATCTTCCATTTGTGTATTTGGGAATAAAAGAGGAACATCTTATCTTCTCCCTAATCAAAATTGCAATACACAATCAATTCAATTCAATCAAGTTTAAAAGAATCCAATACAATCTAGGTAATTCAAAGAACAATTTACATATCAATCACATCCCAATCAATAATCATAACAAATCAACAAATCACCCATTTTCATATCTTACATTTTAGTAACATAATCA
>MU223187.1:3425127-3441158 GCA_018584345.1 Thuja plicata | reverse complement strand
TTTTAGATACATCGTTCAACATTAGGCCTTAGGGTTTAGGATTTTACAGGGTTTTTTAGGATTTTGACATGGAATTAGCACGAAACCCAGAAACCTCAAAGAACAAGACAAGGAACAGGGCAAAACACGAAATACAACCAACAAGGGTTTGATTGAACCAATATTTACACAATTTAGAGATCCTAGAGACAAAATAGGAATTAGATATTCTGAAGAATCACGAATACCTCTCATTCAAGATGGGCCAATCTTTGATAAGAAATGGAAGAATCAAAAGAAGAAATAGAATTTACACAAGATTAAGAAATAGAATTTACACAAGATTAAGAAATAGAATTTACACAAGATTCATATGAGAGGCTATTACATATTCATGATGAAAGTCCTCATTATCAAGGTGAAAGATATGTTCCTTCATTTTTAACTGAAACAAATGAGGATGAAGATACAAGCAGGCCCTTATTAGATAATTTAAACATTAATGGTGTTCAAAATACAATTCAAGAGCATCATTCTGATGAGGAGGCTAATACACAAAAAAATTGTCATCCCAATTGGGGGGAAAGGGTCACATCTACTCATGTTATAGATACCAGTCAGTCCATGGAAAAAGATTCTAATGACTATGAATGGGACTCATTCTCTGATCTCAACACTATAGATATCGAGTTAGATGTCATTCATCAATATGCACCCCAGATGGAGAGAGGTGAAAGTTCCAATGATTCTGGTCCTTCTAACATGGACATAGATCCACAAGACATCATGACACCTAACATTATTGATACCAACATAGGATTATTGGTAGATTCTATAGAGTATCAACACATCTTGGTAAATGCATATCTTAATAGAACAATATGTGAAGGGGGACAAAGCTCAGATATTAGACCATTTGATTTTGGTTCACAAAATATCGACTATTACTTGAGTGAGAATAGTGAGGATCTTCCTAGTCTAACCATTCTTTTGGAAGATACTATGATAGATCTTGTCAATCCATTTGAATGTGATGAATACAATTCCATCCTACATCTTGACATTAGTGAAATTGACCCAAACAATGATCTTCAACTTGTACATCCTCACTTAATTGACTACACTCTGTCGGAACCTATGCATATAGCCATATTTTCCAATGACTATGAGATCACTTGTTACCTCAATGCAGTCAAACCTATAACTTCTTCAACTAGGAATTCTAACACTAGGGAGGATATCATGTTTTCCAGTCACAAAAATAAAGAAAAAATCAATAAAAGATCTGAGGGTGAAAACCATTCTGTGGTAGTCTCAGATCATGAAAAAGAAAGAATAAAAGACACATCTGATAGTGAAAACCTAACTGAGGCACTAAAGGATGGGAAACTAGATATCCTTCCTGATCACTCTCAAGAATGGTTGGCGGTACTTATTGAACCAACTCAACCAATTAATATTGGTACAGAGGAGAACCTGCACATCATATACATTGTTCAATCTCTATCCGTGGAAGGAAAGGAAGCATTTACACAGTTTTTCAAAGAAAAGAAGATCAATTTTGCATGGTCTTATTATAATATGCCGGTACTTGATCCTAATTTGATTATGCACCATTTATCTATAGATCCTGGAATAAAACCTTTCAAACAAAAATTAAGAAATATGCATCCACATATTTCTCTTTTGGTAAAAGTGGAACTGGAAAAATTGTTGAAAATAGTGTTTATAAGAGCTATTGCATATGCCACATGGATATCTAATATTGTGCCAGTGTCAAAACATGATAAATCCATTAGAATCTGCAATAAATTTTGAGATGTCAATAAATCATGTCCAAAAGATGACTTTCCATTGCCAAGTATTGATGTCATTGTAGATCATACGATTGGATATGAGATGTTGTCCTTAATGGATGGATTCTCTGAGTGCAATCAAATAAAAATTTCTCTAGATTACCAAGATATGACAACTTTCACTTGTCCATGGGGAACTTTCTATTGGAACGCCATGCCCTTCGGACTCAAAAAAGAAGGAGCGACATATCAAAGAGCAATGAAAACAATCTTTCATGACATGATACACAAAAACATGGAAGATTATGTGGATAAAACTTTAGGGAAATCTCATCATCATGAAGATCATCTATAGGATTTAACAAAAATGTTAGACAAGATGGAACAATTCAAGCTGCACTTGAACCCCAAAAAGTGTGCATTTGGGGTCACCTCAGGAAAATTGTTAGGATACATAGTTTCTACTAAAGGAATTGAAGTTTATCCATAAAATGTCAAAGCTATCATTGAGATTCCTCCACCTAGAAACATCAGTCAGGTGTCATCATTACAAGGGAAATTACAATCAATTCGACAGTTCATTTCTCGATTAGCTAATAAAGCTCAACTGTTCACTAAACTTATGCACAAAGGTATTACTCACAAGTGGGATGCGGCATGTGAAACATCATTTAATCAATTGAAGCAGTATCAAGTGAACCCACCTATTCTAATGGCTCCAATCACAGGCAAACCTTGGCTCCTATATATTTCAGCAACTAGTACCTCACTAGGGGCACTATTGGCACAAGAAGATGAAAAAGGAAAAGAACGTGCAATCTATTACATCAACAAAAAATTAGTGCAATATGAACTTAATTATACACCAATTGAGAAATCAGTGCTAGCAGTGGTATTTGCATCTCAAAAATTTTGACACTATATGATGGTGCATTCAGTCAAATTGGTGGCTAAGATTGATCCACTGAAATATATTTTAAACAAAGAAACTTTAACTGGAAGATTAGCTAAGTGGATGATGATATTAAGAAAGTTTGATATTGAATACATTGAATGAAAAGTTATTAAAGGACAAGTTATTGATGATCAACTTGCAGATGCACCACTATCAGGAGATATACCTTTGACTATTGATTTTCTCGATGAATCAATCCTTATGATTACAAAGCATACCTGGAAGATGTATTTTGATGGATCATTTGCACAACATGGCTCTAGATTAGGTGTCGTATTCATATCACCTCAAGGATACACTATACCAAAGGCATACAAAATTTTGTTTCCATGTACTAATAATAGTGTGGAATATGAAGCCTTGCTAAATGGACAAAATATGGCACTAGAATGGAAGATAATAACACTTCATGTCTATGGTGACTCTCAATTGGTTATAAATCAAATTACCGATGAATATCAGAAAAAAGATGATAAGCTTGTGCCTTATAAGAAGATGGTGGATGATCTAAAGCAATACTTTATTGGCATAACATTTGAACAGATTTCCAGGTTACACAATCAAGAGGCCAATGAAATGGATAATCTTATGTCTCTCATAGATTTATCTGATAATCAAACACGTTATGAATTCCTAGTGGATGACTTATCTTATCCCTCCTATAACTGTCCTGACTCAAAGCTAGTTTGTCAACTTGTAGGTTGTGATTCCCCTCGCTATGGATCTATTCAAACCTATCTTGAAACCAATACTTTACCCGAGGCTATATCCAAGAACCAAAAATGCAACCTTATTCGTCAAGCATCTAAACATGTAATCATCGTAGACAATTTGTATCATAGAGATTTTCATGGTACCTTACTAAGATGTTTAGATCTAGAAGAATCTAACAACACTTTACACAAAGTCCATGAAGGTATTTGTGGATTGCATTCAAATGGTCTTACCTTAGCTAAGAAACCCTTACGTATTGGGTATTATTGGCCTACAATGGAGAAGGATGCTATCACATTTTCAAAAAACTTGCAAAAAGTGTCAAATCCATGGCAATCTTATACATGCCCCAGAAAGGGAATTGTTACCTTTCATCACACACTGGCCTTTTCAACAATGGGCCTTTGATCTTATTGGTCAAATATACACATCATCCTCTAATGGTCACAAGTTCATTATCATAGCAACATAATATTTTACCAAGTGGGTTGATGCTATACCCTTAATCACAACAATAGGAAAACAAATCTCACTGTTTATCCTCAACTACATCATTTTCTGGTATGGTCTTCCTTCATCAATTGTGATAGATAACGGAAAACAATTCAAAAACAAGGATGTGACACAACTTTGCAACAAGCTCCAAATTACTCAGCATTTCTCCTCTAAATATTATCCTCAAGGAAATGGACAAGCAGAGGCTAGCAACAAGAATATTCTCAAAATTCTCATTTACACTGTCAATAATTTTGGAAAAGATTGGCATGTTTAGATCAATCCAGCTCTGTGGACCTACCGAACAAGTATCAGAACACCAATAGGAGCTACTCCTTATTCTTTCATTTATGGTGTTGAAGCAGTTCTTCCAATTGAGGTAGAAATTCCATCATTATGAGTATCTTTGAAAGGACTAATCACAGATGAGGACTACTGAGTCTCACGTCTACAACATATAGAACTGTTAGTTGAAAAATGTCAATATGCCTTCTAACATTTACAAGGATATCAAAAGAGAATTGCAAAAGGTTATAATAAAAAGGTCAAACCTTGTCAGTTTCAAGTGGGTGATTTAGTACTACATGAAAATACCAAGAATCAACAATAGAGAATAAAGAAGGGTAAGTTTAAACCAAACTGGTTAGGACCTTTCATAATCACCATAGTATTTGGATCTAGAGCTTATCAGCTAGCTACCGCAGAAGGAGACACACTTCTTGATCCAATCAACACAATTCATTTGAAGAGATTCTATGCTTAAGTTGTTGTCATAGCTATGTACAGTGGAAAAGATTCTAGAAAATACCAAAAAAAAAAAAGAACAAAAAAATTGAAAAAACAAAAATTTTACCTTGGTGAAAACCTGGTAAACATGCGCCTTGGTAGAAAAAATAGCATTCCTACGAATGGTGAAAACCTGGTAAACAGGCACTATTTCATCAGCTTGCTGCTCTATCTATCAAAGCTTGGATAACTCTTCAACAAGAACTTCAAGACCTTTGAGCTAACACAAACTAGGACACATTCCGAGCTGATTGACTCTATCATTTGCCTATCACTTTTCCATGGTTTGAAATCTAATCTTATCCTTTCAAACACTATTCCAAGGCAAGCAATTGATCACCAATGATATTTCTCAAATACCACATCAATCAATCCAAGGTTTTTCTCAACACCACCCCAATTAAACAACCAAACAAATGTATTTTTCAATACCACTGATCAAGTCACTTCTCATATCAACAAATAAAAATAGTTTTTCTTAAACACTCATCATGTTATCAACATGATCATATTGAATCTATCAATAAGAATCACAAGCACAAAAATGATCAGCCTCGTCCTATGCTTGCATGAATTTTGACTCCTAAGTAACTCTATGATGTATTCATACTAGAGACATACTGAAAGAGTTGGAATACTTTTCTTTGCATGACTGTTTGTTCTTTATCAGATTTTTTATTATTATACTTCTCTCAAATGTTTTAATGATACTCTATTGAGTTAGAAACATAAGGACAGGGGCATGATATTTTCTTTGATTTCTTCTTGTGATTGACATGGTTTTTTGACAAAGTCTATGATGACAAAATTAAAGCTACATGAATGGCTCTGATTCTAAGACCAAAGAAAACACTTATGTTAGTTTGGGTTGCTATCTTTTATCAATTGTTGATTATCATATTTCTAAAAATGTTCCATGAGTCTTTGTACTAGAACATTGAAGAAAACACATGGTATTTTTATTTTGTTTGATATGTGTTTGTTAATGTAATTGATACTTAGGACATCATTATCTGCTATATCTTGATGCTTGTGTCATATTGCAATATCAAAATTCAGCTCAATTTAGTATTCATATCATCAGAGTAAATTAATTATTCATGGTGGTTGTACTAAATTCAAACATTTTTACATAATTATCATAGTCACCTAAGCACTAGTGATGATTGTATGTACTTATATCTGAGAAAAGTGATATTCATACTAACATGATTACTTGTATATCATTGTTGGTTGTGTCAAAACTAGGGTACGCAAAAAGCTCAATGATTAAACAAAATCATAAAATGAATGACATGAAAATGGAAGCTACATCTACATTTTCATTTTAGAATTGCATTTCATTCTAGGAGTTACATATCTTTTATATCAATTAATGCTAAGAAAGCCTATCATAACACATATTCAAAGGAGGGAAAGACAAATTTTAAACATTTGAAGATATTGTTTCTCTTATGATTGAGTATTTTACATCATTGACATAAAAATCATCATTTTGCATCTCCATTTGCATAAACATTAAACTTTATATATATGCATCCATAGCATTAAGATAAAATTATATTTATGCATCAAAAATAACAAAAATAACACGCATCCATACAATTACATCCAAAGCATACTGAGATAAAAGAGTGCAATCATAGCATAATCATAATCATCTCATAAAGCATAAAATGTTAGTGATACAAGATACAATGAGATCAAAACATGAGATTTTCATCATATGTCAAAATAATGTCCATGAGATACATCATCTAAAATTTGAGAAAAAATGGTGCTAGATCACATATACATCAGTACATCATCATAAAAAATGTAGATCAATAGCTCATAATCAATCAAGACTGACTCGATGTGTCATCCCCTAGTGGTCCATGAGGAGGAGCATCTGATCTACTCGGTCCACCACCATTTGATTGTGCTGCAACTCATGAAAAGGAGTGACTCTAGTAGCAGGATCTAGTACCACTGAAAAATATGCAACCTAATAATAAGATGCTCTACTACACTATGCTACAACATCTCTCTATGCAAAATCTAAATTTCTATCCCTGTCAGCTAGCTGAGCCTATAAAACTACTATACAGTCTGTAACTGGCCTCTCTCTCTACGGAGATGTGCAATCACTGTTGTATCTGTAGTACCCTGTACTGGTACACTTGTAGGTCTCGATCCTGGTGCCTATACACAGAAGGAACTATAGGACCTGTACTAGGCTGAGGAGGAGGAATACTCATCTGAGTTATAACCTATACACCTGGTCAGATACCTGTGCTAACTGATCTAGAAACTATCACCTATGGAGGCATCTTTGAAGTAGTCACTCGGGTGGAAGCAAACACCTGTGCTGAGGCAACCTATGTAACATGAATATGAGAAGATGTACGAACCTTCCCTATAATCAGTATCTAAGAAGAAGCAGGTGCCTGTGTAGCTGCTAGTGGCGTAGGTTCTCCAATCTGAATCCTAACATGTGTCTACTGACGACCATGACCTCTGCCAGCACTATCATTAATACTACTAGACTTTCTATGAGAAGGAGCTCTTACATCCCCACCACCTCTATCATCATCTCCTCTTTCATCACCCTCATCTACCATAGCTGGCACTACCTCATTAGGAGAGGTCAACCGAGGGAATGGATGCTATGCAAAATATGCAACATAATCAAGAGTCATACTCACATCTATAACATCTCGAGCCAATGTCCATATCATCGGAGCTAATTGTTGATGATCCAGTATAGCATCCTCATAAACTAATTAGGGTTCCCACTATGTCTGCTCATCTTAGGTCCTAGCATATGATGTCATACCCTGGGGCATAGGCTGTACCATGCCATACTGTCAGAATACATGAGTAATCATAAATCTCTCAATAATGTACATAGTTCAGCCAATCAGGTATCTCTCAGTAAAAACAAAGGGCATCTCTCATCTGTCGCTCCTCCACTCCTCACAATATACATAAGGATGCTAGATAATAACTATCATATCATCTAAAGCTCATCTCCAGTACTCTAGATTTCCTAGGAGGGGTTGCACCATATCTCCAGCATACATATATACATGTGGCAGTCTATCTGGTCAAGCTCTAGTCATTACTGGCCGTGTAATAGGGATGCGCTACTAGGCCCATATCTGTAATAATATCAATCCTACAGAAAATTATTTATCATGCCAATAAACTACCTAGTGCAAATCATGATACAAGTGGGGGAAAAGACAAGTACCCTAGGCTAGTTTACGAAGACTCTACATCAAATCCTCTAAATATCTACCCCATCCGACTGAAAAACCACGTGCCCTTCGATCAGGAACAAGGAATCCACTAATGAGGCCCGCTAGTACTCTGGGAAATTCAAGGCCCCGTCTCTCTAATCTCTCCCAGGTAATGTGGTGCTCTACAACTAGTGGATCCTAAAAGACTCAGATACAAGCATCTACATGTTTTTCCTGTAGGATCATAATAGGGAAACTCACCCATAACAGGTATGCGTATAATATGCCATACATCCTTTGGTGTCACTGTAATCTCACCAATAGGCAAGTGGAATGTATTATGTTCCGAGTTCTAGCGCTCTATCAAAGTAGTCAGTAAACCATGATTTACTGTATACTCAGGCATATCTAAAAGGTATCCCATCCCACATCGAAATACATCTCAACGATCCTCAAATGATAGTCGATCAGTCAAAGACAACACCTCGGGATAGGGTTCTCATGTCTTTAAGGTGCCAGGATCTCTCTACAAAAGGATAAAAAAATTGTAGAATCAGAATTGGGGCAAAGAGGGAGGTGAAAAATAGATATGTTCAGCAGTTAACTATTTTAATAGGGTCAGATTGACTAAGGCATTAAAATTTTCTACAGTTTAAGACTTAAACTCTACATTTTGGGCTCACTGTCCCAGAAATGATATTCCAGGAGCCACAAATGATATTTTACAAAAAAAAAAAATTTGTTTACCATAAATGATACAATGTTCTAGAGACGATATCAGAAATATAGGAAACGCTAAAACAAATACCAGAAATGATGCTAAATGGTAGACGATGAAATTAGAACAACAAATGATGTAGAAAATACTGGAAGTGATAAATTATAGCAGATACGATATTTCAAAAATGGAAAATGATTTTTCAAAGAAATCAACTAAAACATTCAAAAAGAAAGTAAGAACATGTTTGAAATTCAAATTTTCAAAGCAGGATTTTGACGACATACCACTGGCGGGTAGTAGGCAGGTCTCTGGTGTCATCGAACGATCTTGAATCTATGGTCCTCTAGGGGAATTCACATCTTCACTCTGAGCTTTGAAAATATCTATCAGTGAATAGTTCAAATGAATAGTAATTTTGAATTATTACCCTATATTAATCTCATTTTTGGGTAATTAATTTCAAAGTTTTAACCACAAACTATTCTTTTTCTATTGCACTTTTTTTTTCTCTAACTTTGTCCTACGGAGTCCGATTTTGACCAAATGAACAATTTTATTTTTGTGGTTCTAACCACTATATTTTCTATTGGAATCAAAATCTTTATTTCAAGCTTACCATCCTCATCCCAATGTTTTTATCTGGAAATCAATCCTTTCATGTACATTTTGATTCCAAGGGGGCATCATCAATCACATCTAGTCAAGTGATCATAATACCATTTTTTTTTCAAACATTTGGGGCATTGTCAAAGATCTAACTTGACTCTACAAGTGATCAAATGAATAAAATTAAACGCAGCTAAAGAATTTTCATTAGGTATCAAATCAGTACCAATAGTATCAAATGGGGAACAAGTGATTTCATCGCTTCATATCAAATTAATGGCTCTTATAAAATTCAAAGTTCTGAACCTTAGTAGATATATCAATTTCAACGCATTGCATCAAATTGATAGTATTTACGGCTAAATCAATTGAAATTTCAAACAATGATCAGTTTCAATGCATTGCAACAAATTGATCATTTGTTCAATTTTTGCTAGAAATCAGTTTCATCGCATCACATCAAACTAGTGGTCTAGTCAATTCTTCTTAACTATGTTTTGGAGGCATTAGTTTCATCATATCACAACAAACTGATATCGATCAAGAATTTAGACATCATTGTAACAATAATCAATTTCATCGCTTCATATCAAATTGATTAGGTGTTATTATCCTCAGCAATCAGACAGGTGATCAGTTTCATCGCTTCACATCAAATTGATCTCCTGATTGCTACATTGATCTTTCAGTAATCAAGAATCTCCAATAGCTTCAATTGTATATTGTTCAATCAAGTTCAGAATCAGTTTCTAATCAAGAGTAGTTGTATCGCTTTATATCCATCTATTCGATCACTAATCGAAACTAGATGTTCTTTGAATCAACACGCTGATCGCATATAGATTCAAAGAGGGGCAAATGTGATCACTTGAAAATGGTTTGATAAGGTCAAAAGCCCTAATCTGCAATTAAGTCCTCCAGGTCCTAACCAAGACTACCAATATCAAGCTAATCACAATTATATAATTAAACTAGATCGGTTTAAGTATATAATTCATCAAAAAACAACAATCCAAGATCATTCATCAAGAGACATCTATCAAAAGCCATTAATTCTTTAATCAACCTTGAATAAATTAAATCAAATCAAAAAATTAAATACATGGCTAAAGAAATCAATTAAAAGGAATTAATTAAATCAAATAATTAAGATTCCTTCAACATGTCTCAAGGATAAAAGCCTCTAACCAATAGGAGGTAATCACTTGGACCAAGAAAGCTTCAATCTCAACCATTCCTCAATGGATGCATCTTAACCACTCAATTCAAATTCAAATTTGAATCTTTCCCTCTAAGAATTATCTATAAAAGGAAGCCATTTTAAGCTTATTTAATAGAGGAGAATAGAATTGAAAGCATAGATATAATGTCAAATTGGTTTTAGCTAATCTAGTTCATCATTTTTAGCATGCTAATCTAGTTCATTTGTATAATATGATCAAAATTGTGCATAATTGAACATGTTCTTGAGAATATTAGGCATCTTCACAATGAATCTTCCATTTCATGATTGTCATTCTATGATCTAAACATACTTAATCTGAGAGCAATTCACAATTTAGAGTAGAATCTTCATGACTAGGAAGCAATAATTCGATTTCTCAAGGTTTTCTATGTTTTTCATTGAATTGATCTTACTAACCTTGGATATAATGAGTTATTGAGTGTTTGTGTGTAGTATACTTGCAGGATATATAATAACACATCACAAATATTAAATCTGACTTGACAAGTCTTATCATATAAATGTAAGGTCAAGTTTGGATTGAATATTGAGAGAGATAGTGTGTGGAAATGTGTTTATGATATGAAGAGTGAAGGCAAAATAAGATGGGATTCTGATTGAGGACAGAACACAGAGAGAGGTAGCAGAATATTTGATCAACGAGGATCTAGTCTTATAAACTAGAACATAGATCTAAATCAGAAAAGAAAAAAATTCTTATTAAAATAGGTCAATCCATTGTTACTTTCTAACAATTGTAGTAGTGATCAAAATCTCTTAACAAAGTAGACTTAACAGTATTTTGTAAATCCTCTCACAAGGTGACATTTCTACATTGAAGTGTTTGAAGGCCTCTCACAAGATCACTCCTTACAGGGTGATTAAATCCTCTAACAAGGTCACACCTAACAGTGTGTTATTGTAACCTTTAACATGGTTGGCTCCTAATAGGGCTCACTTTAGAAGATTGAAAAACAATGACTAATTGCAATTGGTGGTTTTTCCCATATTGGGCTTCCACGTTAAATCTTGGTGTTATCTATGTACATTTCATTTTCTTTATGGTTTATGTTTTTGCAATTAATTACTAAATATAATCACAGTTAATATCTTATGATTTGTTATGTTAACCGAGTGACAGTAGAATATTTATGTTAACCAAGCAATACTGATTAATTTGTTTTAGATATCTAAGGGACTTGGATTTTTTTTTGTGGTAAATGATTCACCTCTTCCCTCTCAGTTACTCAACTCATTTCCAACACTTATTTAGGGAGTGGTACACTTCAATGGAAGTGAGTCTAAAATTACCATTGTAATTGATTGTTCATATACTAAGTTTAATTCTGACCATGGCTTTCCTAAGTTGAATTTTCACTTAAATTTGGTTTTATTTTGTGTATGTGTTGTGATTGCAATATCTTTTACTGATTTTTATCTAGATTAAATATAACTGATAAACAATATGAAAAAATTGTTAATTTATTATGTATGTTGATTCGCCTCCCTCCTTAGCATCCAGAGGTGTTAAATAGAAATATCTTTTTACCAATTGATTTTTATTTTTTTCTATTATCCTCTTTAATAATAAATTTTTAGCTCGATTATTTTGGTGTTTAGGTCTATCAAATAGTTGAGTTTTTATAAATATTTTATCTTTTCTGCACTTATTATATTTATTATAATTTTATAATAATGCAATTTTAAGTTACAATTTGGTCTCATAAAAAGGTTATTTGTTCATTTTAATCATAACATATTAAAAAATAAAATTAGAATCAATCTATTTTATTGTAGGTCATACATTGACTAATTAAAATGGGGGACCACATATATTCTCACTCATTATCAACCATGTTAAAATATCACTTATTTTTGTGTAAGAACATACCTTACATTACCTTGAAAATAACCAAGGCTCTATTTATTTTTCCTTGGCTTTCAATTTCATCGATCTTATCTTTTGTAAGGTTGTGCTTGTTGTAACCTAGCTTCTTAGATAGTTATTTTATTAGATTGGTGTATACTTCTATATTTGTCTTTAAGTGCGTATTTGTCTTCCATATTTGTCAAAATTTGTAGCTAAACCTACAAAATTGAGAGTAGGTATATATGTATGACTATATAGGGATTACCTCAGTCAACCTCATGTTATGGTGAGCTCCACCTCCACAAATAGTAAATATCAAAATTGGAATAATATATGTGCTCTTGAAATTAAGTTTACCTAGGATTTCTCTGAGATAAATTACATAAATATAAACTAGAATTATATGCAAGTGTGTTAGATAAACACCCTAAATGATATGATTGAAAATACATCAAAATGCATGAATCACATAAATTGAAATAGTAAAACTTAGACCTGAAGCTTATTTAAGGAGAGGTGAGAATAAAATTAAATCCTACCAAGCCCTCAAGGAGAGCTAAAGCTAATCATCAATCTATTATTCCCTATTATCTTCAAACATCTCATGAAGCTTCCATGGTAATGTATAAATCCGATTGAAGGCTTGATTCTTCATATTTTGTCCTTGAATATGCATATCTTTTCTAAATGGGGATATCTCCTATTTGTATTCCATATTGTCAAAATTGTTTCCTTTATTTATATATACCACCCATGAGGAAGGTTTCTTTATTACATATTAAATTCTAAATTTAAATCAATGTAATGCCAACATAGAACAATCATATGTTTGACTTAACTTTAGTTTTGGAAAGGGTGATATTGAAATAATATCCTCCTAAAATTTTGACCAAAAAGTAGAGGTCAATGTCACCTTAAATGATGTTGAACTCACTAAATTGGCCAAAAATTTTAGGGATGGTCAACAGTAGGTTCTATATGCTCATTATTATTTTTGTTGAAGGATATGATGTTTAGATGTCAGAAGCATGTATTAAGATTTTAAATAGGGCATGATTTATAATAAATTAAAAGGATAGAAGGTAAAGGGAACACCTAGATTTAAGGACCCAAATAAGAGTGTGATGAGATCCAAATTAACAAAGGACTCATATTATTGAATTAATAAATAAAATTAAATGAACAGTGAGGTCCTATAATGAATAACTTTTAATTTAACATACTAAAATGAGCTCTAGGATAACACATAATTGGACACACTATCAAAGCTGTACAATTTACGATGTTATAGTATATATATATATATATATATTTGTAAAACAAGATTTAAAATAAGGAAACCTATTAGAGAATGAACTAATAAGTCTAAGTATTAGTGAAGTTGAAAAAAATAAGAACTATTAAAAAAAGGTTTTTGATTATGTGAAAATGGGTTTTGAATAGACTCAAAAGCCTTACCAAAAGTTCTTAAAAAGATATAACATTAAACAATGCATCCTAAAAATTTACACTTGCCTTTAAAATAAATATGATAAATGAGTAGAAAAAAGAAAACAAACTGCAACAAAAAACCAGAAAACAATGGGAAGAACTAAGCCAGATTCTTCAGGGTACCAACCACCTCAGCTTCTAGTTAGTTATTATTACGATAACCCTTCTCCAGCTCCTAAATGTCCTGAGGCATGTTCTCTGCCTTTTTTGATATTTTCCTCAGTTCTCTTGCTGGGTCCAAACAAACATTCTAGGCTTTTTCCTTTTTAAATATCAAGCTCCACTATCAAATTCTCATAATTCTAGTTTTCCATATTTATCACCATTGTGTTCATGCAATCTATAGTGGTCTTGATAAATTTATGGTTAAGTTTCATAACCTCATGAAGAGAATTCTTTATTTTCCTAAGTTTCTCCTCAAGATCATAAAATTTTCTCTCATAATCCTTCTTTAGCTTCTCAAGTGCTTCAACAATTTTATTAAGGCATCCAAAAAATTCTTCTTCTCTTCAGTACATAGTTTTGTGTCTCCTTTTTTCTTCTCATTTATCTTTTCACTACCACCATTTTCAACCAACTCCATTCTACTACCCACATCTCTCTAATCAATTTTAATTTCCTTAATTTCATGAAAGACACACTTGATGAGACTAAAAAAATCTATAGCCCCATTTCTAGAAATCTCTAGAATATCATCTAGAAACTCTTGGTCAGGCTTAAAATAGGTAGAATATCCATTAAGATCTTTTTGAAATCTAGACCTATCCTGTAATGCCCTACCAAGGAACGCTTGGCTCAAGGACATTATACTCATTAAGTCATACACAATATATAATTTTTCTTTGATAAAGTAACAGAACATAACCTAATTTGATTTATTTAATGTTACTAAAAGTCAAGAGAATAAAGAGATTATACTACTTGTCTTTCTCAATTAACAAATTATTATTCTTGCATACCTAAATATTGCTAACTTGCTTTTACATGATGAACACCATGTCCAACACCTATAACTACAAACATGGCTAAACAACTAGATGTCAAAATTAGATATATTCTATCACAAATAAATGTTTTATTGATAGCTTAGCTATGAGAATCATTATTAAGAAGAAGTGAAATCATTGCATTATATACTTAAAGACAAACCCTAAGGGACTGGACCTAAGCCTCAGGGGTTCATCATCGATAGCCTTGCCTATGTTCATGCTCAAAGACTTCGTAGTTCGACTCTCCACATTCTATACTATCTATTTATAAAATCAAGAAAGCGGGTACGCAACCCTTTTTAGGGTCTTGTTCCCTAGATAGTTTCCCCTTCGGCTGCCACCCACTTAGGTGGAAACTAAATAAAGTCCTATACTTAATCCACAACCTGATACTAAATCCACAACTCAAGGTAGAGTTAAAATCATACTATTATAAAATAATATATCATTGTCTTTTATTAGGTATCTAGTTTATAAAGTACTAATCCTAAATCATAGCTTACAGGATAAACAAGAAAGATACAAGGGAGGTTTGTCCAACTCTTTTATTATAATTCTAATCATCATTTCTTATATAATTAAAAATAAAATCAATATCTTTACAAGATTCACCACTGATAATAATAATTATTACTATTTTATAATAGTGTGAACTTAGCAACTCTATCATAATAATAATTCAAAAAATATGACTATTCTATAAGGCCTTGAGAAATGAATGACAAATAAATATCCATTATAATATAATGAGTGTACTAAATAGATTATTTACCATATTCATGCAATGAATATTCTTTAAACTATATAGTAAACAATATGTGGACATTAGTTACAAAAATAAAATAGTTAAAAATTAATAGCTTTAAGGTGGAATCAATTTATGAGCACAAGTCAATACCTAACAGATTATCTTCCAATAACTTTCAAATTTTTAAGAGATGACTTACAAGATTATCTTTCTAAACTTATAAGATAAGCAAAGCCTCAAGACATAGGATTTCCCCATTGTTTTAATTTGAAAGTTGTTGATCATATAAATAAAATAATAATTTGATAACTATCTATAATTCTTATTAATAGAAAAAGAGTTATTTCACTTAAAGAAATAAAACTCAAAATCAACCAATACCACTATTGCATATATAAATATTCCAGCACCTTCTTATTATGCTAAGTCATT